>JAUMHO010021041.1:0-46584 GCA_032360965.1 Ulva armoricana
GCACAAGGTTTTTTGCGTTTAACAAACAAGATGTTATGCGGATTTTATTAACCTATTTGAACTCCGAAACTTGAGATCTCAATAATTAACGACTTCGTCTTCCACCACGCTTAGCATGAACCATATACTCTTGTACGACAAACACGCGGTTGATCGTGCAAAACATCAAAATCGTGATTTTCGCACTCACCAAAAAACGTCTATTGCGGACTTTAGAATAAACACAAATCACATCAACTTCGGTAACATAAAAAATGACTCTGATCGTCAGTGTAGGATTCCTTACTCGTATCATGAGAATTTGATAGATGCAGCCACGAGGGCTTAGACCGGGAAGACGAGAATTTTTACAGCAAGCGTTGGGGGGAATTGCTTCTGCTGGCGCGATCAGTTCTGCTTACGCTGCCAACACGCCTTCAGTCACACGTGTGGCGTGTTTGGACTGGGCCCTTGCAGAAAGCATGATTGCACTGAACAAGCCGCCTTTGGCCGTGGTTGCTGCTGCCGACTGGAAGCGATTTGTTGTCGAACCACCGCTTCCTGAGAAGGTTATTGATCTTGGGCTTCAGCAGGAGCTGAATTTTGAACTCCTCGCCTCGCTGGAGCCACAGCTCATTCTCACGTCACCGTTTCTTCAGCATCTTGAGCCTAAGCTAAGACGCATCGGTGAGATTCTGAATATTTCCGTCTACGAGGACGGCGGTGCCCCCCTTGCTCAACGTGAAGCAGTTATACGTTCGCTCGGCGAGCATCTTGATGCCGAGGATGCCGCAGTCCAGTACCTCGAAAGTGCAGTAAAGGAACTTGACGAGGCAAAACGACTAATTGAGCGCGTATCCGATCGCCCGCTGGTTCTCGCTACTTTTATCGACGGGCGGCATTTGAGAGTTTACGGTGGATCCAGTCTCTATCAAAATGTTCTTGATCGATTAGGTATCGAGAACGGATGGACTGAATCGACCGGTTATTTCGGATTCGCAACAGTGGGAATTGAAGAACTCGCGCAGCTTGGAAACATCAACTTCGTAGCCTTCGACCCGATCATGCCAGATTCACAGGCTACTCTGAACGAGAGCCCACTTTGGCTCCAGTTACCCTTTGTGCGAGAACGGCGCTTCAAAACATTACCGCCAGTTCTCATGTTTGGCGGCCTGCCTTCGGCGCTGCGACTCGCAAGATTGCTGGCAGAGCATCTTGAGAAAGAAAAGTCTTGAACGTCTCTAGAGTAAAAATCTCTCCGTCGTCTATCGCGGCGACCTTGGCTACAATAAGCTTGGCACTGACAGCGATGCTCCTTGCTGTTCCACTTATTAACTCGTTTGATGACACTTTATCCGTAGTTGGCTACAATCCTGATCGAGCGGTACTTCTCTATGCCACGTTGCCGCGCATTGCGATGGCACTACTCTGTGGAGCAGCTCTCGCTGCCGCAGGTGCGCTGTTGCAACAAGCTCTCGGGAATCCTCTTGCATCTCCAACAACTCTAGGTGTTACCGCAGGCGCTCGTTTAGCACTCGCGTTAGCGAGTGTATATGCACCGTCGCTTCTCGGATTTGGGCGTGATCTCATCGCTCTCGCAGGTAGCGCCCTGTCGACTGGGCTTGTGTTTTTATTGGTGCGTCAGCGCCGGTTTTCGCCACTTGCGCTCATTCTGGCTGGGCTGATTGTAAGCCTCTATTGCGGCGCGCTCTCTACCATTCTGTTGCTACTAAAGGACCGTTTTCTCGTGAGTCTATTCGTTTGGGGTGGAGGCTCACTGAGTCAAGAGAGTTGGGGACCAAGCATTAGTCTGTCATGGCGTTTGGCCATTGTGACGTTACCTCTACTGCTTCTGCTTCGCCCGTTGTCATTGCTTGAGCTCGGGGATGACAGTGCTCGTTCGCTTGGCGTATCGGTTGTACGAATTCGTGCTGGCACAGTGGCCGTTGCTGTATTGCTTTCGGCGCTAGTGACAAGTGCCGTCGGCGCCATTGGGTTTATTGGCCTCGCTGCACCGATTATTGTTCGCCTGGCGGGTGCTCGTTCGTTCGGCGCTCGGCTCGGTTGGTCGGCTGCCATCGGCGCTATGCTTTTGCTGATCACTGACCTTGCTTTACAACTCATACCCAGTGGCACGGGTGCATTTCTTCCCACTGGCGCGATTACCGCCGTGCTCGGCTCGCCGCTCCTTCTTTTGCTTCTTCCCAGACTGAAAGCGATGAACCCGCCTCCCTCTCAGTTGGTAGTCACCGAAAGGCGTCGTTGGCTTACCGTCGTCCCGAGCGGCAGCTTGATTTGGGTAGCCTTGATAGCTGTATTGCTGCTTTGTCTAACCGTTTTTATCGGGAGAAGTGTTAACGGCGAATGGCAGCTTCTCGCTTTCGGGCAGTGGGAAACCGTATTACCGTGGCGTGCCCCAAGAGCGGCCGCTGCTGCTGGTGCTGGTGCGCTATTGGCAATGGCTGGTCTCTCCCTACAACGTCTTACCGGCAATCCAATGGCAAGTCCTGAAATTCTTGGTGTCAGCGCTGGGTCGATGCTCGGCGTTGCAGTCGCACTCTACATATTTGGAAATGTTGGAGTAATTGGTCAGAATGTGGCGGCAACAGCGGGAGGTGTCGTCGTGCTTATAGTGATTCTTGCGATTTCCCGTCGCTCCTCTTTCGCACCCGAACGCATCCTGTTGGCCGGCGTTGCTCTCACGGCATTGATCGATGCTGTTGTTGGCGTGATGACATCAACTGGTGATCCTCGAGCTGTGATGCTTTTGGCTTGGCTAGGTGGCTCCACGAATGGTGCAAGCCTCACTACTGCCTATAGCGGTGTATTTGCGGCACTGATTTTTTGTGCTTTTGCAATTCTGCTTGCACGCCAGTTGACATTGCTACCTCTCGGCGTGTCCACGGCAAGCGCGCTGGGTTTGGCTGTACCCAGTGCGCAGCGTTCGGTTTTATTACTGGCCTGCGCCATGACTGCAGTCGCTACTCCTATAATTGGCCCATTGACTTTCGTTGGACTAATGGCTCCCCATATTGTAGGAACTATTGGTGTCAGGCGTACAATCCCGGCGCTGCTTGCGAGTGCACTCATTGGTGCGGCGTTGATGCTAATCGCCGATTTTCTGGCTCGCACTTTCGCCTTTCCACTGCAGCTTCCAACGGGGCTTGTCGCAGCATTAGTTGGCGGGCCTTTCCTCATGCTTTTGCTCAGCAGAAACGAGGCGCGCTAACCCCATGTATTCAGGAGGCTGACAAGTGACAGGCCACGGTTCATACAACGCCAGCGCTCGAGAAAGTTTGCTGCCTGACATCAATGACCAGACGATGTCGGCGATAGCACTGGAGAATGCTTCAGTGCAGATCGCGAGTTCGCTAATCATAGACAACGTAAGTTGCCGGTTCGACGGCGGGGAGGTTGTGGGCTTAATTGGTCAGAACGGTTCGGGGAAATCAACGCTTCTGCGCGTGTTAGCGCGTCAGCAAATACCTTCCAGCGGTCGTTTGCTGCTTGATGCAAAGCCAGCAACCCTGCTTACCGAACGCGAGTTTGCCAGACAGGTTGCTTATCTTCCTCAGAATCTTCCACTAGCCCCAGGTTTGACAGTACGCGAGCTCGTTGCCTTGGGGCGCTACCCCTGGCACGGAGCGCTCGGTCGCTTTTCTGAGGAAGACGGGGCGAAGGTAGCCCGAGCGTTATCGATCACTGCAACCGACGGTTATGCAGAGCGGTCAATTGATCAACTATCTGGAGGTGAGCGTCAACGGTGCTGGCTAGCAATGTTGCTCGCGCAAACCGCCGGTATTCTATTGCTAGACGAACCAATCTCAGCGCTCGATGTTCGTCATCAGATTGAGGTACTCCGTCTTGTGCGACAGATTGCCAATACTGAGAAATCAACAGTCGTCATCGTTATCCACGACGTGAATCTTGCGGCCCGTTATTGCGATCGAATCGTGGCATTAAAACAAGGTCGCATTGTGATGGACGATCACCCAGATGCGCTCATGACATCCGAGGCGCTCGCAGCGATCTATGATGCGGAGATGAACGTTGTGACCGATGAGGCAAGTGGTGAGCGTTATGCAATTGCTATGGATTCCGAATCAGCACCTAGACGAAGCTAGCAGTGCTGTGACCAATTCAAAATCAGGCACACCGACAAGTCGGATATCACAACCAATTTTTTTATGAACGAGTGGATTGATAGCAACAGCCGCGCAAAAACAGCGAATGCCACTGAGAAGCAGTTAGCATCAGATGACAGTAAAAGGCGTTTACTTTGCCTCGATCGCTTTTGCATTCCTGTATCACAATGTCCGTTCTCTCTTGCGCTAATCGATTCCAGAACAGCAATCACCTACGGCGAACTGGAGCGACGCTCCAACCGGCTTGCGCGATGGCTACTGGAACGCGGTGTCCGCCGAGAAGAGCGAGTTGGCTTATTGGTGGATCGTACTGTCGAGACTATTGTCGCGATACTCGGCATTCTAAAAGCAGGCGCGGCTTACGTACCTCTCGATCCGCATGCACCCAACGAGCGGAATCGCTTTATATATGGCGACGCTTCAGTTGTCCTGCTACTCGCTGCAACATTCGGTACTCAGCGCATAGCTCCAGAGATGGTCGAACTCCGACTTGGTACCGAGCAGGATGTGACTGTTGGCTTGAGCGATGAACCGCTCGTTGCAGCGGATACTCATGGAATTATTCTGCCTGACCAGGCTGCTTACATTATCTATACCTCAGGCAGCACAGGTGTACCCAAGGGTGTCGTAGTTGCACATCGCCAGCTCGCCCGGCTGCTCGATGCAACTGATACGCTTATCGAGGACGACGATCATATCTGGACTCTGTTCCACTCCCTCGCCTTTGACTTTTCAGTATGGGAGCTTTGGGGAGCGTTGACCCGTGGTGCAAAGCTGATCATCGTACCTAGCAGCGTCACTCAATCAGCGGCGGCGTTTCGATCCCTCCTTTCCAAGGAACGGGTGGACATTCTCAACATTACGCCAAGTGCTTTCAACGCGTTACTAGAAGAAGATGCGTGCGAGGACGGCACACAGGCACTTGCGCTACGAACCGTGATCTTCGGTGGAGAAACGCTCGAGCCAAATGGTGTTATCGACTGGGCCCATCGTCAGATCGGGATTCAACCTCGGTTGATCAACATGTACGGTATCACCGAAACAACCGTACACGCCACGTCGTTCACCGTATCTCGCAAGCGCACCGACTCCGGTAGTCCAGTTGGCAAAGCCCTCGCTCATCTCGAAGCATATGTGTTCGACGATCAATTACGCCCGTGTCCACCAGATGTGATCGGCGAACTGTACGTTGCTGGCGACGGGCTTGCACGCGGCTATTTCGAACGCCCTGGCCTAACTGCCTCCCGATTTGTCGCTCATCCCAATGGCTTAGCTGGTGAGCGTCTCTATCGTTCCGGCGACCTCGTTGAAATGGATGCTGACGGTGAGCTTACTTATCATGGACGAATCGATACGCAGGTAAAGTTGCGAGGTTATCGTATCGAGCTGGGAGAAATCGAGACGGTTCTTGGTAACGCTAATGGTGTAAGTGAGGCAGCAGTTATTCATGTATCGGGACAGTCGGGCGATGGGCGACTGGTGGCATTCGTCATAGCGAACCAGTCTCAACGAATCGATCACGAAGCTGCCATTGAATATTGTACCGGTCGACTTCCGGATTACATGGTGCCTGCTCGTCTGATCGAGCTACCGGCTCTTCCACTTACCGTCAACGCCAAGCTTGATCGAGCGGCCCTGCTTGCGATCGCTGAGCGCGATCGCGTGAGTGCCTCTGAGGTTCCCTACATACCTCCAGAAACTGAAGAGGAATGCGCACTCTGCGAGCTACTCGCCACCATGCTTGATGTACCACGTGTCGGTCTTGCCGATCATTTTTTCCGCCTTGGTGGCCACTCGCTCACTGCCACTCGACTGGTGATTCGCTTGCGTGCCCGACTTGGTCGCGAGCTGCCCATTCGCGCCATCTTCGAGCAGCCGCTGATTGGTTCCCTTGCGGCCCTACTCACGACTGCTCCGCGCACCACTGCCACTCTCTCTCCTGTTTACCCTCGTCCCGAACCTCTGCCTGCCTCTTCTGCTCAGGCCCGATTGTGGCTGCTCGACGAACTCGAGGGACCCTCAGCACGCTACACCATCGCCTTTGCGGTGCGCCTCGACGGTGCGCTAGATGTTCCTGCCCTCGACGGCGCATTCAGAGATTTGCTTGTTCGTCACGAGGCCCTCCGCACTCGCCTTGTCCAGATCGACGGCGCACCGACACAGGACATCCTCGCACCCGAAGCCCTCGACTCCTCGCTCTCGATCGAGCTGCTCGAAGCAGACACGCTCGAGAGCCGCCTTGAGGTACTAGCTGCCGTGCCGTTCTGTCTCGGAGAGCAAGTGCCACTGAGGGCGCATCTTCTCACTCTCAGCCCCGAACGACACGCCCTTCTTCTGCTGCTGCACCACAGTGCTGCCGACGGCTGGTCGCTGGCCCCGCTCTTCGCAGATCTGGCAGCGATCTACGCGGCCCGGCATGCTGGTCACACGCCCACGCTTGAGCCGTTAGCGGTGCAGTACGCCGACTTCACTCTCTGGCAGCGCGCAACGCTCGGTGAGATGAGCAATCCGCAAAGCTCTCTCGCCAACTCCTTAACTCACTGGTGCGAAGTACTTGAAGGGTTGCCCGAAGAGGTGGCGCTACCAGCTGACCATCCACGTCGTCTGTGCCTTACGGCGCGCGGTGGGCAGATACATTTTTTATTGCCAGACTCGCTACATCACCGTCTGCTGAGGCTGGCCGAGAAGGAGCAGGCGACTCTGTTCATGGTGCTCCAGGCCGCCCTTGTCGCTCTTCTGAGCCGACTTGGTGCCGGGCACGATATTCCCCTTGGCGCCCCGGTGGCCGGACGGGTTGACGCGGCGCTCGAACCGTTAGTAGGACTGTTCGTTAACACTCTGGTGCTCCGGACGCGCACCGATGGCGATCCTACTTTCGCCGAACTGGTAGGCCGCGCGCGTGGAGTTTGTCTCGATGCTTATGCCCATCAGGAGCTGCCCTTCGAGCGGCTGGTCGAGGTACTCGATCCGCCTCGTGTGCTCGGGCGACAACCACTGTTCCAGAGTATGTTGGTGTTGCACAATCAGGGTACCCCACAGCTCACACTCGAAGGACTGGAGGTCAGCGCACTTACGATTGGGGCGGCGGCGGCGAAGTTCGATCTATCGTTTGCGTTCAGTGCCGAAAAGGGGGTGAGTGGATCGCTACAGGGCACACTCGACTACGATGCCGAACGCTTCGAGGAGCCTACTGCCCGCGCGCTGTGTCAGCGCCTGGTGCAGCTACTCGAGCAAGTGGCAGACAGTGCCCAGACAAGGCTCTCGACGCTGGAGGTGCTGTTGCCCGAAGAGCGTGTGAGGGCTGGACGGGAAGAGTTGCCTGCGTGGGGGACACAGCACAAGCCCGAGGGCACACTCACGGCGCTACTGGAACTCGGTGCCCAAACGCGTCCTGATTCCATCGCGATAATTGAAGCCGGGCAAGAACCACTCTGTCATTCTGACCTGCACGCTCGTGCCAATCGCCTCGCATCCCTACTTGTCTCATTCGGCCTTGGGCCAGAGATGCGTATTGCGCTCGCGCTGCCCCGCACACAGGAGCTCGTTGTCGCCGTTCTAGCGGTACTGAAAAGTGGTGCCGCATTCGTACCATTGGAACCGACTCATCCCGATGCGCGTCTGGCCTTATTGCTCGATGAGGCGCAGCCAAGCCTTTTGCTCACGGTAAACGATTTGGATCAGCGTTTTGGAGCACTCTCAGTCGCTCCACGATGGGTGCTTGATAATCCAGATTTTAGAACCCGGCTCGAACTCTGTTCCGACAAAACACTTCATGACGTTGACAGACTTTCGCCATTGCACCCTGACAACACGGCGTATGTTCTTTATACCTCGGGTTCGACTGGGCGACCAAAAGGCGTTCTCATCAGTCACCGTAGCATCAGCGGGTACATCAATCTTGTTCTCGCAACAGTGCTCGAACCATCGGAGACAACACGATGGCCAATGTTCACTCCAGTGGGTTTCGACTTGACTTTAACTAGCCTCTTTGTCCCACTAGCTGCTGGTGAAATCCTCGAGCTGCTTCCCGAAGGCACCGCAGAAGATGCACTTATGCATGTGTTCAGCAAAGAAAGTCAGGCGAGTGCCGTCAAGCTCACCCCCTCTCATCTTGCGCTGCTTGACACACTACCCAACTCGAGAGTCGATACGCTACGTTTGGTGATTGTTGGAGGTGAAGCACTTTTACCAGGACACGTTCGCACACTTCAACAAAGAGCTCCAAGCGCCCGTTTGCTCAATGAATATGGTCCAACCGAGACGACTATCGGCGCCATAGCAACATTTGTCGTCGATTCGCGTGAGTGTGTTATCGGCAACCCCTACCCTGGGGTTGAAGCGTTTGTCCTCGACGAGTGTTTGCAGCTTTGTCCAGATGGTGTGCAAGGGGAGCTCTATCTCGGTGGCGAGTGTCTTGCGCGTGGCTATCTGGAACGCCCTGGGTTGAGTGCCGTTCGATTCATAGCCCATCCATACGGTGAGCCAGGTGCGCGACTCTACCGCACAGGGGATCGGGTGAGTCGTCGAGCGCTAGATGAAAAACTTGTCTTCCATGGACGAACCGATGAGCAAATCAAGCTGCGCGGTCATCGTATTGAACCGGGTGAAATTGAATATGTGCTAACCCAACATCACGAGGTGTCTCAGGCAGCTGTCATCGTGCGGCAAGGACCCACCGGCAATGCAGGGGACGAACAGCTGATTGCTTGTGTTGTACGTAAAGATGTGAGTCAGATGGACGCTGCAGAGATTCGAGCATTTGCCAACAGACTGCGCACACACCTTGCACGGCACTTACCCCGGGCGCTAATCCCTGGTTCGTTCGAAATTCTGCAGCATCTGCCCTTGACGAGCAACGGCAAGCTCGACCGGCAAGCACTTCTCAAGCCTTCTGTAACTGGACTGGCATTGCCCACTTCAAGTCTGGTACGACACAGTCCACGGTCTTTAGAAGAACATCTCATCTGTCGACTTGTAATCGAAACACTGGGTGTGTCAGAAGTAAACGTCAATCCCGAAGACTATTTCTTCGCGCTTGGCGGTCATTCTCTGGCAGCAGCGCGCCTCGTGGCTGCGCTGCGTCGTGAAACCGGAAAAGCTTTACCGCTCAGGATCGTTTTTGAACGACCGAATTTGCGGGATATCTCGATTGCACTTGGTGAAATAGAATCAGTAGCGTCGAACAAGTCAATGATTCTAGCGCCTGATGAAGTGGCAGAGCCGTACCCGCTGACATCGGTTCAGGAGGCCTATTGGCTCGGCCGGCAAGGCCTGGTTGCCCTTGGTCAAGTTGCCTGCCACGCCTACACGGAACTGGGTCTGACGCACCTTGATCCCTCCCGATTTACCCTGGCCTGGCGCTCAGTCATCGAGCGTCATCCAGTGCTGCGCACCGTCATCAGCGCTGAGGCCACTCAGCGCGTTCTCACCAAGGTGCCTCCCCTTGAGATTCCCCTCGAGGACTGTCGCTCTCTGTCGGATATAGAGACCGAAAAGCGCCTCGCCACCACCGCCCGGACACTCTCCCACCAGGTGCTTCCCGCTGATCGCTGGCCTCTCTTTGAGCTTCGCCTTACTCGCATCAACGAGATTCACTGGCGGCTGCACCTCAGCCTCGATGCCCTTATCCTCGACGGCGAAAGCACCGCACTGTTGCTCGAGGAGGTTTTTTGTCTTTATCGTGGGCAAAGTCTGCCTCCACCTCCTGGCCTGACCTTCCGCGACTATGTTCTCCATCTCCATGCCCCTTCCTCAGAGAAAGAGCACGCGCGCATCTACTGGAGTGAGCGCCTCGCACAGATTCCCCCGGCTCCTCAGCTACCGCTGGCGATCGAACCAGAACGGCTCGAAGACCCTCACTTCGCACGCTGGCACCGCTGTCTCGATGTTTCTCTGTGGAAGGCGCTTGAGAAACGTGCGGCCAAGCAAGGGCTGACTCCTTCGGCTGTCCTACTCACCGCCTATGCCGAGGTCCTTGGGCACTGGACTTACGAGGAGCGCTTCACACTCAATCTCACCGTCGGCGACCGCCGTGAACTTCATCCCGATGTTCCTCGCCTGCTCGGTGTCTTCACTACACTACTCCCTCTAGCTCTCGAGCGCACCCGCTCGGGCTCCTTCGCCGAACGCGCCCACGAGCAGCAGCGACGCCTCGCCACCGATCTTGATCAACGTGCCTTTGGAGGGGTGGAGGTCCAGCGCCTACTTGCTCAACGCGCCGCTGACCCCCGCGCTGGACTCTTGCCTGTGGTCTTCACCAGCCTGCTCGGCGAGCACACTTTCTCCCCTGCCGCGCACGGTGTCACCCTCGAGAACAGCATCACCCAGACCCCTCAGACCTGGCTCGACAACAAGGTCTACGTGCATGAGGATGGTTCACTCGGCATCGACTGGGATGCCCCCGCTGCGCTTTTCCCCGAAGGGATGCTTGCGGACATGATCGATGCATATGAGCACCTTCTTCGACATCTGGCCAGTGACGAGTACGCGTGGGAGCAATGTAATCGCTCCCTTCTCCCTGAGCCTCAACGGATCGTTCTCAACGCGGCCAACGACACCGCTGGGCCTTTGTCCGAGTCACTCCTGCATGAGCCGTTGCTAGCCGCCGCGGCACACTATCCTGAACGTGTGGCCGTTATTGAAGGGGCGCACCGGCTCACCTTCGCCGCTCTCATTGCCCATGCCCACTCTCTCGCCGATCAGCTTCAGTGCCTGCTTGAACCAGCTGATCAACTCGTCGCGATTATCATGGAGAAGGGCACTGAACAGATCATCGCCACGTTAGCCATACTTGAGTGCAACCGCGCCTTCTTGCCAATCAGTGCTGGGCAGCCCGATCGGCGCATCGCCACCATCCTGGCTCAGGCAGGTGTGCGCATCGCCCTGACCCAGCCTCGCTTGCGTCGGGGACACCGTTGGCAGGAGACGGTCACCCTTCTGAACGTGTCGCTCGAGCCAGAGGGGGAGATGACGGAGAAAAGACCGATAGGGGTGCCTCAAGCACGCATCTCCCCCGATGAGCTCGCTTACGTCATCTACACCTCTGGCTCGAGCGGTACGCCCAAGGGTGTAGCGCTCTCCCACCGTGCCGCACGCAACACCCTCGACGACCTACAAGAACGCTTTGAGCTTAGCCCTTCTGATCGCGTTCTATGGGTCTCGTCGCTCGAGTTCGATCTTTCCGTGTTCGATCTGTTCGGCGTGCTCGGGGCTGGTGGGGCGCTCGTAATACCTCCGGCAGATGCGCGTGAAACTCCCCACGTACTGGCTGAGGCGGTAGCACGTGAGCGGGTCACATTGTGGAACTCTGTCCCCGCCATTGCCGAGCTTGCGCTGGCTGCAGCCAGCTCACCCGACACCCAGTTTACCTCTCTGCGTCTAGTGCTACTCAGCGGCGACTGGATTCCCCTTGCACTTCCTCCACGAGTGCAGCGTGCCGCTCCCCAAGCCCAGGTTCTCAGTCTGGGGGGAGCCACCGAGGCGGCCATCTGGTCGGTTCTCTACCCGATCGGGATGATCGACCCCGCCTGGCATTCGGTGCCCTATGGGCGCCCACTACGCAACCAGAAACTGCATGTTTTACGCGAGGATCTGAGTGCTTGTCCAGTGCATGTGACAGGAAGGCTGTTTATCGAAGGAGTTGGTCTTGCACTAGGGTACTGGGCTGACGAGGAACAGAGTGCTGCACGCTTTCCTCGTCATCCGCTAAGTGGAGCGCGCCTCTATGATACGGGAGATCTAGCCCGCTATCGCCCTGACGGCGTACTCGAATTCCTCGGACGCGAAGACAATCAGATAAAAATCCGAGGCTTCCGGATCGAACTCGGCGAAATAGAATCCACTCTCTGTGAACATCCTCACATCGCCAACGTTGCCGCGCTCTCGCAAGAGACTAATGATGGTCAACAGCTAATCGCTTTCTTCGTTCAGGATGAACACAAAGTGGAAGCAGAAGCACGTCGTTCGGCATTCACACTTGAGGGACGTGGTCGACCAGCGTTCGGAATGGACATTCCAATTGTTGATCTGCCTGGCGATGTTTTCGATAAATACCGTCAACACAACTTTCTTGCTCGTCAAAGCTACCGCACATTTGGCCAAAAGCCCTTAACACAAGAGGTATTCGGTCGTTGGCTTTCGAATCTGCAGGCTATGCCACAAGCTGATTCTTCGATGCCCAAGCGACGCTATGCTTCAGCAGGAAATCTATACCCTGTCCGACTCTATCTTACTCTCAGCACAGGCGCTGTCGATAATTTGAAAGCGGGCAGCTATCTCTATGATCCTGTCGCTCATCGAATCGGACGCATTGGCGAAGACAGCTTCGTTGCGGATTGCTTTGGTTTATCGAACGTTGACATCGCGGAAAGTGCTACGTTCGCGCTACATCTCTTTGGGCACCTTCCAGCCATTGAACCAATTTATGGTGCCTGGTCGCGCGAGGCGTGTCTACTAGAGGCGGGAATGATCGGTCATCTAATGGCAGAGCAGGGCGCATCACTCGACATCGGTTGCTGTGTGGTCGGTGGTGTTGACGAGGTTGCTATTCGGCGGACACTGGCGCTCACTGGATCTGAGAATGATGTGTTGCTAACCACGCTGCTGGCGGGACGTATTCTTCCACAACAAAGGGATAATTGGTCGCCACTCCAGTTGACATCAAGCAGCGACGGACATGGGTCAGAGTGGCTGAATCAGTGGGCGATGGAGAGACTTCCGGATTACATGGTGCCTGCTCGTCTGATCGAGCTACCGGCTCTTCCACTTACCGTCAACGCCAAGCTTGATCGAGCGGCCCTGCTTGCGATCGCTGAGCGCGATCGCGTGAGTGCCTCTGAGGTTCCCTACATACCTCCAGAAACTGAAGAGGAATGCGCACTCTGCGAGCTACTCGCCACCATGCTTGATGTACCACGTGTCGGTCTTGCCGATCATTTTTTCCGCCTTGGTGGCCACTCGCTCACTGCCACTCGACTGGTGATTCGCTTGCGTGCCCGACTTGGTCGCGAGCTGCCCATTCGCGCCATCTTCGAGCAGCCGCTGATTGGTTCCCTTGCGGCCCTACTCACGACTGCTCCGCGCACCACTGCCACTCTCTCTCCTGTTTACCCTCGTCCCGAACCTCTGCCTGCCTCTTCTGCTCAGGCCCGATTGTGGCTGCTCGACGAACTCGAGGGACCCTCAGCACGCTACACCATCGCCTTTGCGGTGCGCCTCGACGGTGCGCTAGATGTTCCTGCCCTCGACGGCGCATTCAGAGATTTGCTTGTTCGTCACGAGGCCCTCCGCACTCGCCTTGTCCAGATCGACGGCGCACCGACACAGGACATCCTCGCACCCGAAGCCCTCGACTCCTCGCTCTCGATCGAGCTGCTCGAAGCAGACACGCTCGAGAGCCGCCTTGAGGTACTAGCTGCCGTGCCGTTCTGTCTCGGAGAGCAAGTGCCACTGAGGGCGCATCTTCTCACTCTCAGCCCCGAACGACACGCCCTTCTTCTGCTGCTGCACCACAGTGCTGCCGACGGCTGGTCGCTGGCCCCGCTCTTCGCAGATCTGGCAGCGATCTACGCGGCCCGGCATGCTGGTCACACGCCCACGCTTGAGCCGTTAGCGGTGCAGTACGCCGACTTCACTCTCTGGCAGCGCGCAACGCTCGGTGAGATGAGCAATCCGCAAAGCTCTCTCGCCAACTCCTTAACTCACTGGTGCGAAGTACTTGAAGGGTTGCCCGAAGAGGTGGCGCTACCAGCTGACCATCCACGTCGTCTGTGCCTTACGGCGCGCGGTGGGCAGATACATTTTTTATTGCCAGACTCGCTACATCACCGTCTGCTGAGGCTGGCCGAGAAGGAGCAGGCGACTCTGTTCATGGTGCTCCAGGCCGCCCTTGTCGCTCTTCTGAGCCGACTTGGTGCCGGGCACGATATTCCCCTTGGCGCCCCGGTGGCCGGACGGGTTGACGCGGCGCTCGAACCGTTAGTAGGACTGTTCGTTAACACTCTGGTGCTCCGGACGCGCACCGATGGCGATCCTACTTTCGCCGAACTGGTAGGCCGCGCGCGTGGAGTTTGTCTCGATGCTTATGCCCATCAGGAGCTGCCCTTCGAGCGGCTGGTCGAGGTACTCGATCCGCCTCGTGTGCTCGGGCGACAACCACTGTTCCAGAGTATGTTGGTGTTGCACAATCAGGGTACCCCACAGCTCACACTCGAAGGACTGGAGGTCAGCGCACTTACGATTGGGGCGGCGGCGGCGAAGTTCGATCTATCGTTTGCGTTCAGTGCCGAAAAGGGGGTGAGTGGATCGCTACAGGGCACACTCGACTACGATGCCGAACGCTTCGAGGAGCCTACTGCCCGCGCGCTGTGTCAGCGCCTGGTGCAGCTACTCGAGCAAGTGGCAGACAGTGCCCAGACAAGGCTCTCGACGCTGGAGGTGCTGTTGCCCGAAGAGCGTGTGAGGGCTGGACGGGAAGAGTTGCCTGCGTGGGGGACACAGCACAAGCCCGAGGGCACACTCACGGCGCTACTGGAACTCGGTGCCCAAACGCGTCCTGATTCCATCGCGATAATTGAAGCCGGGCAAGAACCACTCTGTCATTCTGACCTGCACGCTCGTGCCAATCGCCTCGCATCCCTACTTGTCTCATTCGGCCTTGGGCCAGAGATGCGTATTGCGCTCGCGCTGCCCCGCACACAGGAGCTCGTTGTCGCCGTTCTAGCGGTACTGAAAAGTGGTGCCGCATTCGTACCATTGGAACCGACTCATCCCGATGCGCGTCTGGCCTTATTGCTCGATGAGGCGCAGCCAAGCCTTTTGCTCACGGTAAACGATTTGGATCAGCGTTTTGGAGCACTCTCAGTCGCTCCACGATGGGTGCTTGATAATCCAGATTTTAGAACCCGGCTCGAACTCTGTTCCGACAAAACACTTCATGACGTTGACAGACTTTCGCCATTGCACCCTGACAACACGGCGTATGTTCTTTATACCTCGGGTTCGACTGGGCGACCAAAAGGCGTTCTCATCAGTCACCGTAGCATCAGCGGGTACATCAATCTTGTTCTCGCAACAGTGCTCGAACCATCGGAGACAACACGATGGCCAATGTTCACTCCAGTGGGTTTCGACTTGACTTTAACTAGCCTCTTTGTCCCACTAGCTGCTGGTGAAATCCTCGAGCTGCTTCCCGAAGGCACCGCAGAAGATGCACTTATGCATGTGTTCAGCAAAGAAAGTCAGGCGAGTGCCGTCAAGCTCACCCCCTCTCATCTTGCGCTGCTTGACACACTACCCAACTCGAGAGTCGATACGCTACGTTTGGTGATTGTTGGAGGTGAAGCACTTTTACCAGGACACGTTCGCACACTTCAACAAAGAGCTCCAAGCGCCCGTTTGCTCAATGAATATGGTCCAACCGAGACGACTATCGGCGCCATAGCAACATTTGTCGTCGATTCGCGTGAGTGTGTTATCGGCAACCCCTACCCTGGGGTTGAAGCGTTTGTCCTCGACGAGTGTTTGCAGCTTTGTCCAGATGGTGTGCAAGGGGAGCTCTATCTCGGTGGCGAGTGTCTTGCGCGTGGCTATCTGGAACGCCCTGGGTTGAGTGCCGTTCGATTCATAGCCCATCCATACGGTGAGCCAGGTGCGCGACTCTACCGCACAGGGGATCGGGTGAGTCGTCGAGCGCTAGATGAAAAACTTGTCTTCCATGGACGAACCGATGAGCAAATCAAGCTGCGCGGTCATCGTATTGAACCGGGTGAAATTGAATATGTGCTAACCCAACATCACGAGGTGTCTCAGGCAGCTGTCATCGTGCGGCAAGGACCCACCGGCAATGCAGGGGACGAACAGCTGATTGCTTGTGTTGTACGTAAAGATGTGAGTCAGATGGACGCTGCAGAGATTCGAGCATTTGCCAACAGACTGCGCACACACCTTGCACGGCACTTACCCCGGGCGCTAATCCCTGGTTCGTTCGAAATTCTGCAGCATCTGCCCTTGACGAGCAACGGCAAGCTCGACCGGCAAGCACTTCTCAAGCCTTCTGTAACTGGACTGGCATTGCCCACTTCAAGTCTGGTACGACACAGTCCACGGTCTTTAGAAGAACATCTCATCTGTCGACTTGTAATCGAAACACTGGGTGTGTCAGAAGTAAACGTCAATCCCGAAGACTATTTCTTCGCGCTTGGCGGTCATTCTCTGGCAGCAGCGCGCCTCGTGGCTGCGCTGCGTCGTGAAACCGGAAAAGCTTTACCGCTCAGGATCGTTTTTGAACGACCGAATTTGCGGGATATCTCGATTGCACTTGGTGAAATAGAATCAGTAGCGTCGAACAAGTCAATGATTCTAGCGCCTGATGAAGTGGCAGAGCCGTACCCGCTGACATCGGTTCAGGAGGCCTATTGGCTCGGCCGGCAAGGCCTGGTTGCCCTTGGTCAAGTTGCCTGCCACGCCTACACGGAACTGGGTCTGACGCACCTTGATCCCTCCCGATTTACCCTGGCCTGGCGCTCAGTCATCGAGCGTCATCCAGTGCTGCGCACCGTCATCAGCGCTGAGGCCACTCAGCGCGTTCTCACCAAGGTGCCTCCCCTTGAGATTCCCCTCGAGGACTGTCGCTCTCTGTCGGATATAGAGACCGAAAAGCGCCTCGCCACCACCGCCCGGACACTCTCCCACCAGGTGCTTCCCGCTGATCGCTGGCCTCTCTTTGAGCTTCGCCTTACTCGCATCAACGAGATTCACTGGCGGCTGCACCTCAGCCTCGATGCCCTTATCCTCGACGGCGAAAGCACCGCACTGTTGCTCGAGGAGGTTTTTTGTCTTTATCGTGGGCAAAGTCTGCCTCCACCTCCTGGCCTGACCTTCCGCGACTATGTTCTCCATCTCCATGCCCCTTCCTCAGAGAAAGAGCACGCGCGCATCTACTGGAGTGAGCGCCTCGCACAGATTCCCCCGGCTCCTCAGCTACCGCTGGCGATCGAACCAGAACGGCTCGAAGACCCTCACTTCGCACGCTGGCACCGCTGTCTCGATGTTTCTCTGTGGAAGGCGCTTGAGAAACGTGCGGCCAAGCAAGGGCTGACTCCTTCGGCTGTCCTACTCACCGCCTATGCCGAGGTCCTTGGGCACTGGACTTACGAGGAGCGCTTCACACTCAATCTCACCGTCGGCGACCGCCGTGAACTTCATCCCGATGTTCCTCGCCTGCTCGGTGTCTTCACTACACTACTCCCTCTAGCTCTCGAGCGCACCCGCTCGGGCTCCTTCGCCGAACGCGCCCACGAGCAGCAGCGACGCCTCGCCACCGATCTTGATCAACGTGCCTTTGGAGGGGTGGAGGTCCAGCGCCTACTTGCTCAACGCGCCGCTGACCCCCGCGCTGGACTCTTGCCTGTGGTCTTCACCAGCCTGCTCGGCGAGCACACTTTCTCCCCTGCCGCGCACGGTGTCACCCTCGAGAACAGCATCACCCAGACCCCTCAGACCTGGCTCGACAACAAGGTCTACGTGCATGAGGATGGTTCACTCGGCATCGACTGGGATGCCCCCGCTGCGCTTTTCCCCGAAGGGATGCTTGCGGACATGATCGATGCATATGAGCACCTTCTTCGACATCTGGCCAGTGACGAGTACGCGTGGGAGCAATGTAATCGCTCCCTTCTCCCTGAGCCTCAACGGATCGTTCTCAACGCGGCCAACGACACCGCTGGGCCTTTGTCCGAGTCACTCCTGCATGAGCCGTTGCTAGCCGCCGCGGCACACTATCCTGAACGTGTGGCCGTTATTGAAGGGGCGCACCGGCTCACCTTCGCCGCTCTCATTGCCCATGCCCACTCTCTCGCCGATCAGCTTCAGTGCCTGCTTGAACCAGCTGATCAACTCGTCGCGATTATCATGGAGAAGGGCACTGAACAGATCATCGCCACGTTAGCCATACTTGAGTGCAACCGCGCCTTCTTGCCAATCAGTGCTGGGCAGCCCGATCGGCGCATCGCCACCATCCTGGCTCAGGCAGGTGTGCGCATCGCCCTGACCCAGCCTCGCTTGCGTCGGGGACACCGTTGGCAGGAGACGGTCACCCTTCTGAACGTGTCGCTCGAGCCAGAGGGGGAGATGACGGAGAAAAGACCGATAGGGGTGCCTCAAGCACGCATCTCCCCCGATGAGCTCGCTTACGTCATCTACACCTCTGGCTCGAGCGGTACGCCCAAGGGTGTAGCGCTCTCCCACCGTGCCGCACGCAACACCCTCGACGACCTACAAGAACGCTTTGAGCTTAGCCCTTCTGATCGCGTTCTATGGGTCTCGTCGCTCGAGTTCGATCTTTCCGTGTTCGATCTGTTCGGCGTGCTCGGGGCTGGTGGGGCGCTCGTAATACCTCCGGCAGATGCGCGTGAAACTCCCCACGTACTGGCTGAGGCGGTAGCACGTGAGCGGGTCACATTGTGGAACTCTGTCCCCGCCATTGCCGAGCTTGCGCTGGCTGCAGCCAGCTCACCCGACACCCAGTTTACCTCTCTGCGTCTAGTGCTACTCAGCGGCGACTGGATTCCCCTTGCACTTCCTCCACGAGTGCAGCGTGCCGCTCCCCAAGCCCAGGTTCTCAGTCTGGGGGGAGCCACCGAGGCGGCCATCTGGTCGGTTCTCTACCCGATCGGGATGATCGACCCCGCCTGGCATTCGGTGCCCTATGGGCGCCCACTACGCAACCAGAAACTGCATGTTTTACGCGAGGATCTGAGTGCTTGTCCAGTGCATGTGACAGGAAGGCTGTTTATCGAAGGAGTTGGTCTTGCACTAGGGTACTGGGCTGACGAGGAACAGAGTGCTGCACGCTTTCCTCGTCATCCGCTAAGTGGAGCGCGCCTCTATGATACGGGAGATCTAGCCCGCTATCGCCCTGACGGCGTACTCGAATTCCTCGGACGCGAAGACAATCAGATAAAAATCCGAGGCTTCCGGATCGAACTCGGCGAAATAGAATCCACTCTCTGTGAACATCCTCACATCGCCAACGTTGCCGTTGTACTCCGCAAACATCAGCAAGGTGAAAGGCAACTGGTTGCCTACTGCAGCACCAAAGATGGCGAACTGTTTGAAAAAGCGATACGTTCCTGGTGTGAATCTCGATTACCGAGTTATATGTTGCCTGGAATATACATCGGCTTGGATGCGCTTCCACTAACAGACAACGGAAAAATCGATCGAAACCGCTTGGTGGCGCTTGCTGAAAAGACTGTTCCGAGTCCATCAGGTATTGGACAAAAACCATCAGGCCCTCATGAGATTGCTCTTGCAGCTCTTGTCAGGGCCTTGCTTGATGTTGGGGAAGTATACGCAGATGATGACCTCTTTCAACTTGGTGGAGACAGCATCAGCGCAATTCGTCTGGTCACTCAAGCCGCTGCTCTTGGACTTTCTTTCGAGGCGCGTGATGTTTTCAACTATCCAAGCATAAAGGCTTTGGCACAGCGTGTTGTTGAGATTGCCAATGGCGCAAAAAATGTCAGTATTACAATGGCCTCAGATTACCTTGCGCCGCTCCATGTTCGTAAAAAATTCGAAGAGGCTGATCGCTCTGTACACGATGTATGGCCACTAAGCCCATTGCAGCATGGACTCTGGTTTCTTTCCCACTGCGACACTGAAGGTCTGGACCCCTACTCAGTGCAGATCGTGCTTGATCTGGGCAAGGGGCTTGACGATGATCGTTTGTGTCATGCCCTGCAGGCCCTTATGGAACGGCACGAAAGTCTACGAATCTCATTCGCGGAAGATGCGACCGGAGCAGGCCTTCAGATTGTTCATAAACTCGTCGAACTACCTGTCACCCGCATCGACTTGACTCACTTATCCGAACCTGAAACTCAGCGCGAGATGACGCGGATTTCCGCGGCAGATCGTGCTGAGCGATTCGATCTGACGCAGCCACCATTAGTTCGAGCACATCTCGTTCGACTTAGTTCGTCCTGCAGCCAACTGATTCTTAGCCAACATCATTTATTGGGAGACGGCTGGTCTAGTTCGATTTTTTTCCGCGATCTCTTCGCACTCTATCGAGACTATGGGTGCCCTGACGCGCTCCCTCGTACTCAGAGCCTAGCAGGATACTTTCATTGGATCGATGCGCAGCAACCCGAGCACTCGCTTACCTATTGGCAGGACTATCTCAAGGATTTCGAGCCAACTGACGTTTTGTTAGTGCCGAATGCTCCTCGTGATTTGCTACCACAACAAGCACATCTTGAGCGCGTTATACCAGCTGAACTAGCCGAGCAGATCAAGTGCATGGCGCGCAAGGAAGCTGTTACTTCTTCATCTGTGTTCGAAGCTGCATGGGCGGTGCTTATCTCGACCTTGACCGGATGTGAGGATATCTGTTTCGGATCGGTAGGTTCCGGCCGCGAAGCCCCAGTGCCGGGTATCGAGGAAATGCTGGGGTTATTGATTACGACGACACCGATGCGTGTGCGCCTTGATCCTGAGCGATCCCTTGTTGACATAGTACGCTCAATCCAGAAAGACCGCATTCGGAGTCTGGAGCACCAGTACCTACCCCTCCATGACATTCAGCGCGTTTGCGGCGCAGAGACGCTCTTCGACACTCTTTTTACGTATGAGAACTATCCTCTGCAAAATAATCCTGACACAGAGGATCGGTCAGAGCTACCTTTACGTGGTATTTCCGGCACCAATGCAAATCATTATCCGTTAAGCCTTGCAGTTCTGCCAGGAGACACAACATACCTCCGCCTTCACTACACAGTTGACATTTTCTCACTTGCTGCTGTTGAAGCAGCTGCGGATAGGCTGGTCACACTGCTTACCCAGTTTGCAGATAATGATAATCACACGATCGCTACGCTCTTCGAACTCGACACCGTTACACGTCAGAACTTGCTCGGCACCGTCCCGCAGTCAATGGCCGGGCCCACATTGCCCACACTCATCGGGGCACAGGCACAGAAATTCCCAGAAGCGATCGCGATACGAGCATCTGATGGAGCTATTAACTATCGCACACTTGATACCCGAGCCTGCCGTGTTGCTGCTGGACTGCATGCTCAGGGAGTCAGGGTCGATGATGTCATCGGATTGTCTCTACCGCGTACAGGCGCCAGCGTAGTTGCAATGCTAGGAGTTTGGAAGGTTGGCGCCGCCTTTCTCTCAGTGGAGCATGGTGATCCATCCGAACGCACGGCGTTCATTCTGCGTGATGCACAGATCAAACTTGTTATCACAGATGATCTTTCAGATAGCGCTCTTGAACGTGTCGGCCACAAAACAGTCTTACTCAGCGAACTTGAAAGTGCTACAGCGGTTTTGGCTCCATATCCAGCACGATCGTTCTCAAACGCTTCGCTCGCCTATGTGATTTACACCTCAGGTAGCACTGGTCAACCAAAAGGTGTAGCTATCACCCATCAAGCGCTGCCGCTTCTAGCTCGCGCTCAGGCGGAGCGGCTAGGTGTTGATAGCCATTCTCGCGTTCTACAAGTTGCGAGCTTTACCTTTGATGCGGCGATCGCCGAGATTGCACTTGCCCTTACGCACGGTGCGCAACTG
The DNA here is from genome assembly GCA_032360965.1 of Ulva armoricana. NCBI lineage: Eukaryota > Viridiplantae > Chlorophyta > Ulvophyceae > Ulvales > Ulvaceae > Ulva > Ulva armoricana. The sequence goes on from JAUMHO010021041.1 coordinate 21,705, forward strand.
ATCATTGCTAATAAGCATCAGAGGGTCGGAGAGGCGCTTGCTGAACTTATTGACTCAAGTGCGGCTACACATCTCACGTTGACGCCAACGGCGCTTGCAGTAACTCCTGTTCCCAAGCTTGGTTCACTTTCGCGAATAATCTCTGCTGGTGAAAGTGTCACCTCGGCCTCTCTTGACGCGTGGGGCACGGTCTGCGAGATCGTTAACGCCTATGGACCTACCGAAGCAAGTGTTTGCGCGACGATGAGCCAACCGTGGCGCTACGGCAATGCCTTGCCGCCGATAGGCGAAACCATCGGAGTATCAAGAGCTCTCGTCCTTGACCATCGCTTGCGCCTGTGCCCCACTTTTGTCACCGGAGAGATCTACCTCGACGGTGCGGGACTCGCGCGAGGCTATAACCACCGGGGAGGGTTGACAGCTACAAACTTTATAGCGAATCCGCATGGATTGCCCGGTAGCCGTCTTTATCGGACTGGCGATCTTGCTGAACGACGACCTGATGGTACGTTGCACTACCGTGGTCGAGTTGATCAGCAGATGAAAATCCGCGGCCATCGCATTGAACCGGGCGAAGTAAGCACTGCACTGAAAACGTTGGGTCTGATCAAGCAAACAGTTGTCTCGCCCTACCAACGCCTGAATGGCGAGCAGACGCTGGTTGCGTATCTCGTACCAGCGATGAATGAAATTGCGTTTTCACTTTTAGATGAGATTGAGCGTGAGCACATCAACTCCTGGGTGCAACTCGAACAACATCTCGAACACGAACACGAACACGATGCCAAGGATGACCCGAGTTTTGACATCAGTGGTTGGCATAGCAGCTATTCGGGTGGCGTTCTCCCTGAAGTGGATATGCGCGAGTACGTTGTGCAAACTCTTGGGAAAATCACAGCGCTTGCGCCGGTTCGTGTTCTCGAAATCGGATGTGGCAGGGGTCTACTGGCCTTTCGGCTTATGGCGTCAACAAAGGCATATTTTGGCGTAGACATCTCAGAAGCGAACATTAAACGTCTGCAAGCACTGCAACGACGAGCCGACCTGCTGGAGAAATTTGACGGTCTGGAACAAGCTCGTTTTATGGTGGGCGAAGCAAGCGATGTCGAGAACCTTGGCAGTGATAGGTTTGACACTGTAATCCTCTCCTCCGTCATTCAGTATTTTCCGTCCGCACGCTATCTTGATGCTCTCTTGAAAACGCTTACACGATCTGTCCTGGACCACGCCGGGACGGTGTTCATCGGAGATGTTAAAAACCTGGCGCTAATTCCAGCGTTCGAGCGCTCACTGCAGGGGACCGCCCCGGAATTGCAACTCTCCGAACAGTCTGAGACACATGCACGAGAACTGGCGCTGGACCCAGCATATTTCTATCGTCTTGTTGACGATCTGCCGTGCGTGAGCGCTGTCAGCGTAACGCCCAAACTAGGTAAGCAAAGCAACGAGATGACGCGCTATCGTTATGATGTCGTGATTCGTACCGATGAGAATTCGCTTGATGATGAATTATTCGCATGGAGAACAGGGCCAGTATCACTAGCAACTCTTGAGCAACTGCTGAGTGAACAGCAAGAGGCAATCGGCTGGCGAGAAGTACCTAACAAACACATTGTAGATAATGGGATCGAGCCGGATACGCTGTGGTCGCTCGGCGTGTCTCTGGGGTTCGCAGTCGATATAGCAATGCGTCCGTGGGCGACCGATGGTGCGTTCGACGTGCTCCTTCGTCCGGAATTTCCCAATGAAAAGCTCGTCCCGATTCGCTGGCGATCGCTAGAGGATCAGAGTCTGGATAACAACCTCTCACATGCCAATCTGCCAATCCGCGCCGATTGGCATGCCCGTCTTGTCGTCCGCTCACGTGAGCATTGCGTTGATCGGTTGCCTGAATACATGGTACCAGCATCGTTTGTTGTGCTAGACAGACTGCCCATGACGCGGAGCGGCAAGGTCGATCAGGCGCAATTGCCCGATCCATTTCCAAGGCTCAATAAACATACCCCTATCTCGCCGTCGAACGACAAAGAAGAACGGCTGTGTCAGCTCGTTGCTCATGTTCTAGGGCTTGTTAGCGTTTGTGCTACAGACAACTTCTTTCATGTCGGAGGCGACAGCATATCTGCTATACGGCTTATTAACCTTGCACGGGAACAGGAGATTCATCTGACGCCAAAGGACGTCTTTCTTAACCCTGTCATCGGTACCCTCGCGTCAATAGAGGCGGAATACAGTCGCCAGTTGATTGCCGAGGATGCAATCGGAGTGCTGCCTGCACCGCCTATTGCGCGCTGGTTGAGCACCTGTGGTTCGTCCGTTGATCGATTCAGCCAAGGGGTGCTTCTGCACCTGCCATTGAAAGCGAATCAGAACAGTATCACTGCTGCGCTTCAGCAGTTACTGAATCACCACGATGCCTTGCGTGCTTCTTGGAATCGGGACGAACACACGCTACATGTGCCGACCCCCGGCAGTCGGATCTTGAAGCGCATTCCAGTCATCACAGTTTCATCTCACGGTGAAGCGTTCAAGACACTGGCAAGCTCTCTCGCACCAATCGATGGAAAAAACCTTCAGGCTGCGATCATCCACCTAGATGGATCAGAAGATCGTCATTTGATGATCGCGGTTCATCATCTCGTCGTCGATGGAGTATCGTGGCCAATTCTTCTCAGCGACTTAGCGAAGGCGCACGCGGCAATTCTGATTGGCGAGGCAGTGTTACTCCCGAAAAAGAGTACAAGTTATCGACATTGGGCACATGCTTTGATGGATGAAGCACAGCGACGGTATACTGAATGCACGTTGTGGGAGTACATGGGGGGCTCACCAGTCTCGAACCTGTTCCCTCGCCCACTTGATCGAACCATAGATACCGTTGGGACATCAGGTTCCATCACAACAAGGTTGCCATCACAACTCTCACGCGATCTCGTCTCGCTTGTGCCAAAACAGCTTGGAGTTGGCGTGGATGACGTTCTGCTCTCCGCACTGGTAATTGGCATTGTCGATGTCTTGTGTGCGGACGGTAGGAGACCGCTCAATGCACTGCGAGTAATGCTTGAAAGCCATGGCAGGGCGGCGCTTTCTGACACTATGGAGCTCTCTCGTACAGTGGGTTGGTTTACTTCGCTCTACCCTATGTGTTTTGATTTGGGCGAACTCGATATAGATCGTGCATCCAAGAGCAGGAGCATGCTATGCAACCTTGTCCGTCGACTCCACAGTCAGCGGCGTGTGATTCCTGATGACGGAATTGGCTATGGACTACTTCGATACCTCAACGAGCAGAACGCGATAGATTTGCTCGAACATGAATCGCCTGAGTTTGGCTTCAATTACATGGGCCGATTTTCTCGCTGTGATAACAGTGATTTTAGCCCAGCACATGAAGCGTCAGCTGTGTTCGGTCAAATTGATCCGTCGATGCCACTTGAACATTCGCTCTCGATCAACGCTACGTTGCACGACGAGGAGAGTGGCCCCACTCTCGAGCTACATTGGCAGTTTGCTGCAGGGGTGACGAATATCAAGGAAGTTGGAGCTATTGCTGAACGATTTGAATTCGTAGCCGAGTTGCTCGTCAACATGGCTCGCAAGATCACCAATCCGCTGATCTCTCTGCACGATCTGCCTTCGCTAACACTTGATATTGAAACCATTGAAGCGCTTGAGGCTCAATTCCCCGATATCGAAGCTCTATGGCCGTTAACACCACTGCAACAGGGTATTGCCGCTCGCCGAGAGCAAAATGATCCGTACTACGTGCAGAGCGTGATCGAGTGCAAGGAAACGGTCGATGAGTCACGACTAAGAAAAGCTATCACTTCATTGATAGCGCGTCATCCCAGTCTTCGTGTTCGTCTTGGGTACGCGACAGATGGAGCGCCGTTACAGCTCATTCATCGAACGATCAATCCCAAGTGGTGTGTGCATGATCTGACCACACTGCCCTTGGAAGAACAGCAAGAGCAAGCGGCGTCGATTGCGTTGGTTGATCGACAACGGGGGATTGACCTCGAGGATCCACCGCTTTTTCGCACACAGCTACTTCGACTGACCGGTGGGGATCGTTTGCTCTTTGGAATTCATCATTTTGTTGCCGATGGTTGGTCCGGTGCAATACTGCTTGATGAACTGACCACCCTTTATGAAAGTGCTGATACGCTATCACTCCCGCCGCCAGTCTCTCCCGCTGCGTATTACCGTTGGCTTGATCGGAGTGGCCGGAATTCGAGTGCAAGCTTCTGGCGACGGCATCTCGAACACTTCAAACCTAGCCCGGTTCTCGACGCTCGCGGTAAGCAGGACCAGGTCGTACGCGTGCTTTCCCAGAACCTGTATGACAAATTGCACTCATTTGCGAAAGCTCATGGCGTGACCCTCAGCACAGTACTGATGGGTGCATGGATGACAACGTTGGGCGCAGCCTTGGGAAGGAAGGATGTGTGCATCGGCGCTGTCAGTTCCGGGAGGCATGTGCCGGTCGTCGGCATTGAGCATATGATCGGTATGATCGTCACGACAGTTCCCGTGCGCTTGAAACTTGAGCCAGGAACGGCGATTGGCCAATCAATAGAGACGCTGCACCGGATACTTGGCGAAATGCAGCCTCATCTCAACACGCCGTTGACATCGATTCAACGTGAAAATGGCAAGGGGCCACTGTTCGATACTCTATTCACTTACGAAAATTACCCTCTCTCGCCTAAGCTTGACCCGGCCCAGTCACGATCACCACTACGTATCATCGACGGCTACAACGCCTCACACTATCCGCTCTCCCTGATAGGCATACCCGGCCATACCATTACTCTTCGAGCACAATTCTCCGATGGTGTGCTGGACGGTTCCGAGGTTGAGCGGCTACTTGAGCGACTTGAACGGACGCTAACGGCTATTACTGTGTCGCCGCTTTTGCAGCACCGCTCTCTTGAGCTTTTGGACCGTGACGAACGCCAGTTCGTCATAGAGACCGTCAATGACACAGCAACACGGTATCCGGAAATGACGCTCTCGGTATTGTTCGATCAACAAGCTGCCCGCACACCAGAGGCGATCGCAATCGGAAGCGACAGACAAGCATTGAGCTACGCAGCGCTCCAACGTCGTGTGGATATGCTCGCTTTCACCCTCAGTGACTACGGGGTGCTCCGCGGAACAATTGTTGTGATTTGTATACCTCGCTCGACACTATGGGTCGAAGCAATTCTTGCGGTGTTGAAAGCTGGCGGCACTTATCTCCCGCTCGAACCGGATACGCCTTCTGAACGGTTGGCTTTTGTACTTGAGGACTGTGAGCCGTTTTTGGTGGTGACAACGAAAAATCTCGCCGATAGGTTTGAGAACAACGTGCTCGTGCTCGATGACCTGAGCCAACAGAAAGATGAGGGGGTAAGGCACGATAAATTAACGATGACTATGCCCACTGTAGACGACGGCGCTCACATTATTTACACCTCTGGCAGTTCGGGACGACCCAAAGGTGTTGTGGTGACGCATCGGAACGTGGTCCGGTTAGTTACTGCGAAGATTGCTGGGCTTGCCTTCGAGCCACAGGACGTGTGGAGCGTTGTGCACTCATTCGCTTTCGATTTTTCAGTCTGGGAGCTATGGGGCTCCCTACTCTCGGGAGGTCGCGCTGTTATTGTTCCCACCGACGTAGTTAGAAACCCTACCGCGCTCATGGACACCCTGATCAACGAGAAGGTCACGGTTCTAAACGCCACACCTGGAGCGTTTGCGAATCTCGTGCAGGCAGGCTCTGAAAGCGGCCGACTCGATGCACTGTCAGTCAGGCTGGCGCTCGTAGGTGGCGAGAAGTGGGCGCCAGCGCGATTACCATCGTGGCCCTCCAAGATATGTGTTCGAAACGTCTATGGGCCTACAGAGTGCACGATATTCACCACAATGAGCGCACCACTCGATCGGCATGACACAGACCCGCCGCTCGGTGCCTTTCTACCGAATCTTCGTGGGTACGTACTAGACGAATCTTTGCGTCCAACTCCCATCGGCGTGGAGGGCGAACTCTATGTTGCTGGAGATGGTATTGCCCGGGGATATCTCAATAGACCAGGACTCTCGGCCACACGATTTATTGCTAATCCGTTCGGTCCCCCTGGGGATCGTCTTTATCGTACCGGAGATCGAGCGCTCTGGCGATCGGACCGTCAACTCGCGTTCCGTGGTCGGGCGGACGGACAAGTCCAGCTGCGCGGATACCGCATCGAGTTAGGGGAAATCGAGGCGGTATTCGTTGCCCAGCCAGCAATTGCACAGGCGGCGGTCATCTTGCAACAAAAGCCCAATAGTGGCGATGTGCTTGTGGCCTACGTCGTCACCAACGCTGCGGGGGCGGCGACAAGTCGCAAACTCGATACAATCGCGCTTCAGCGGGCTCTTGCGAAGCATCTGCCTTCATATATGATTCCTAAAATCATCATCCCGCTAGCAGCGCTACCGCTGAATACAAACGGCAAGCTTGAGCAGACGGCTTTGCCAGCGCCTGAGAGTTTGTCGAAGACTTGCAAGGATCAGAGCCCGGAAACACCACTCGAGATTACCGTGTGTACGGCGATCGGATTACTTTTACATGAGGCCGAGGTCGATCTGTCGGACTGTTTCTACAAACTTGGTGGCGATTCACTCATGGCAGCGCGTCTTGCTGTTCGGTTGAGCACCGAACTCACGACTCGGGTAAATGTGCAAAGCGTGCTGGAGGCGCAGACGATTGGCGATCTTTGCGAACGAATTGCTCGAAATTGTTCTGCGGATGACAGTCTGTCAGTGCTACTACCACTTCGGCGAGCGGGTATCTCGACGCCGCTAATTTGTCTTTATCCCGGAACAGGATTGTCGTGGGCTTACGCAAATCTTCTTCGAATCCTGCCGCCTAACCAGCCGCTGTACGCGATTCAAGCGCCCAACCTTGAGATGAACGTCAAACCACAAGACTCCTTCGACGGACTTCTACACGATGTTCTGGAAGTGCTTGATCGAGTCTGTCCGGAAGGCCCGTGTCACCTCGCTGGCTGGTCCTTTGGCGGCGTCGTCGCACACTTGGTAGCGACAGAGCTTCAGAAACGCGATCGTACAGTTGCATCACTCACCCTATTCGACAGCTATCCGATGCCAGTCGATGCAGTACCGGACTACCAAAACAAAGACGTACTCTGGCGGGATATCGCTCTGGGTGCAGGAATACAGGTACCGGAACAGGCGAGCGGTCTTGATGCAACGCTACTTCAGACGCTCGCGATCGAACAGGATCATCCGTTTGGGCGTTTGGCGAGTTCGGTGCTTGATGCATTCGCAATAAATCAGCAGCATCACTCTGCGCTATTGCCCGCCGCTCAGCTGAATTGCTTTATGGGCGACGTCCGTCTGTTCTGCGCGAATCAGACGACGTCTGGCTTAAACCGAGATGCGATCTCAGCGGAGAGCTGGAGGCCATACATATCAGGGTCGATTGACGTAATTGGCATTGACGCAGAGCACCAGAACATGCTGACTCGTCAGGCCGTCGAACAAATGAAGAAAGCGTTTGAGCATCCATGGAAGAGACACAAATGAGTGCAGACCTGCATTGAACATAGATGCTAATCAACAAGGATCAAGATTGGCATCACTCGCCCTACGGGTTGGCGTGAATCTCCAACGAACCCAACCGCTGTTAATCTTTGCACCACTGGAGGCAGTAGCTCTCGTCGAGGAACTCGCTCGAGAGGCCTATCGCCTTGATAGCGGACGCGTTCATTGCTTTTATGAGGATCCTACCCTTCTACGTTTAGCGCTCACCGAGATGAATCCGGTGTTTCTCAACCATCTGCCAAGCGTAGTGAACACCATGGCGGCGGACGCTTTGTCGCATGGAGCAGCCATATTAAATCTCTGGGGGCCTGATCCGGTTTTCGGTAAGGGCATCAGCGCTGAACGAATTGCACGCTTACACGATGCTACGTATCGATCTGCGCTGGATGCACAGTCGCGGATGAAGTCCTCAAGGCCTGAATCGAGTGCTCTGATGGTTGCAACCAGGTCATGGGCCAGATCTATTCACCCGACACTGGATAATGACAACGCGTTTAGCGCCTTATCGCAAATGCTTTCAAATCAGCTGCTTCTCGACCGGACTGATCCATTAGCGGCTTGGCAAGAGCGACTTGATTTGATCGATACAATTCGGCGAAATTTGGAAATGCAACGGTTTATTGCATTACAGATCAAAGATGAGACGTGTAATATTGAAATTGGTCTTTCAAACGGTCCAACATGTTGGACTGGTGGATGCTCCGTAAACGCGCGCAAGATGCCATACGTGCCGGTGCTGCCGACATGTAGTCTGTCGGCAGCCACCAATCCGGCAAAAGCGTATGGGACGATCGTATTCAATCGCGAGTTGATCCTTGCTGGACAGCAAATCAGGGCCGCAAGTATAGTCTTCGAGCATGACAAACCGCCTAGACTCTCGGCAGATCGTGGTGCACAAACGATGATCGAACTCTTTGGTGAAAGCTCAGAAGGGGTGCTCTCTATCAGTGAGATTGGAATACCGCTCGCGATAAGCAATCAGTCTCTCCACACTGGTTTTCACAATCCCATTATTGATAGTCTGGGCGCGCTGCGTGTTTCTCTAACGATGTTTGATAGCGTTGAAGGCTTACGCAACGCCTTACCCCCACGTCTTTCTGTGGACGCGTTTTTCGGTTCAGCCACCACATCCATAGATGGAGTGCGCGCTGATGGTAGAAAAGTACCCCTCATGCGCGACGGCCGTCTGATCCGGCATCGATCGAGTGGCAGCTTGTCATGAGATCACTACAGTTTCGCGATCAATTTGTACACTATGATAAGCAAGCGAGGAGTCGATCATTTTTGGTAACTCTTGGCTATTCGGCATCGTACTTTATAGTGCATGATTACTTCAGGTTCGAAGCGCACGAGTACGAACATAGCGTAGAGTATCTCCGTATCAATTCGACCGTACGATCAAAGGAAATAATGTACAAAGGTCAATCGGTTGGTCCGACCATTCCTTCATCACATGCGCTACTCACGTGAATTTATTTTTCGCTCTCAATCGCTCTCATGCCACCTTCCTACTTAACCGAACATCGTCAACGCGCAATTTCGGCTCACATACCGTGGGACGATCAAGGTGATACAACACGCAATGAGCGACATAGGGTATACACGTTTTGAACTGGATCCGGCGTAAATGGAGCTATCTGATACTGCTGTTTTTCGTGGTGGCTATCGTGTTCGTTACGGTAGTTTATATGATCTGGTCACTGGGCATAGCAAGCGCCATAGGCGATGTCGTTTCCCTGCTACGACATGCGGTACGTGACGACCGGCATGAGGCTGTACGCAACTATGCCTACACGTTGGGAGGCGCTGTCGCCACTGTGGTAATCCTTGTTTCCATGCCTATACAGCTTATTAGGGTCTGGATAAATGAACGAAACACGAAAACTGCCGAGCAAGGGCACATTACCGATCGGCTTAACACGGCTATCGAGCATCTTGGGGCGACAAAAACGGTAAAAATCAGAGAAAGGACATCGCTCGGCTTGACACCCGAGTTACCCGATGACGCTCAAAGCATCTGTAATCCTACGGAACGTCCTGAGCATAATAAAGGCTCGTTTGACGTTTGGAAAGTTGTAGAGCTAATCGTTCCAAACTTGGAGGTTCGACTGGGTGCGCTCTATGCCCTCGAACGTATTGCGCTAGATAGCGAACGTGATCATATTCCGGTAATGCAGGCGCTTTGTGCGTACATTCGGGTGAATGCCTCTACACGAAAAAACGCCGCCCACGATTTCTACTGGGAACTACCTCAGCCGTTTAAAGTAGCGGATGAACATGAAACCTCGACAGATGCAAAACACACGGACCTAGAGGCATGGATAGAAGCGCTTCCCTCACCACGCGAAGATATTCAGGTAGCTCTTGACATCATCGGGCGTCGTCCAATTCATCGAGTTACCTACGAACAACGGCAGAAAACCCCTTGGGGTGCCAAATCATTCTGGCTGGATCTCAACGATACCAATCTTCGAAAAGCAAACCTCGTCAGAGCGAATCTCGAAGGGTGTCTGCTGCGCGGAGCAATGCTTGAGGGAGCGAATCTTGGGCGAGCCAATCTCAACGGTGCATACCTGTTTCGAGCTCATCTCGCTGGTGCATATCTTGGACACGCGACTTTGGAGAAGGCTGATATCAAAGAGGCTGACCTGTCGGATTGGGTTTGCTCGAAAGGTCCTTTTCGATCAGATCAATACGTGGGAGAGAACAACCTTGAGTGGTCGCAGGTGGACTCGGCCATACGCGATAACGTCACGGTTCTACCGGAGCACCTCGAACGTGCCATTTCTAATAGCCACTCATAAAGCCAGTCGCTCATTGACATTTGAAACCACAAATGAACAGCATCATCGATAATGAGTCTTGTATGCTGCCGTTGTTATCAGAGCGTATTTGCACGCGATTACACATCTATCAGTTGCAACTACGGCGGGGCAGCCGACTCTCATGACGGATCTCTATTGGCTGCCGAAGCCGTTCGACTGGAACGGAGAAATACGGGCACTTCAGAATCGAAATGATGATCGGTTGGCGCAGTCGATCGCTCTGGCGAAGTACCAACTGAGCTTCATACAAACGAATACACTCGACAGGGTTACCATGCAGTTAGGGGCATTGAAGGATGCTCCTCGCGATATGTCAATCAGCCTTGCTTTGTTAGGGTCAGCAACAATGGACCACTTACATGCGGCGATTCGCGTAGCTGGTATGCGGCGAGGATTATCCATAGAGATTTATCAAGGTGGTTACGGACAGTACTGGCAGGAAATTACTGATCGCCACTCTGCGCTTTATCGCAATTCCAGGGACATCGTTGTTCTTGCGCTCGACGCTGATCACCTGTCTGCTCCTCTCGATGCGCAGTGGTCAGAAGCGGCGGTGAAGGAATTGCTCGACGATACGCTATCGAGGTTACACTCATGCTGGACCCAATTACGCAAATACCTCCAGTGTCAGATCATCATCCAGCTTCCACTAAATACGCAAGTCGATCTTCTTGGAAGCAACGAGCACCGCTTACCTGGGTCCAAGCGATGGTTTATTGACCAGCTCTGCTTCAAGATCAAGTCTGCCTGCGCAGACTCAGAAGTTGATCTGCTTTCGTTGGAAAGGTCTGTTGGCACACACGGCCTCAGTTCATGGCACAACCCATCACTGTGGTATCACGCACGTCAGGAAATCGCACCGAATGCCGCCCCGCTTTATGGGGAGCTTCTCTGTCGTCTGATCGGTGCACAGAGAGGCGTCTCGAAAAAGTGTGTCATCCTCGACTTGGACAACACGCTTTGGGGTGGTGAAGTTGGAGAAGTGGGCATCGAAGGATTACAGCTCGGGACCGGCAGCGCTGCAGGTGAGGCTTTCGCTGAATTCCAGGGTTATTTACTGGAACTGTCGCGACGCGGCATCGTACTCGCTGTTTGCTCAAAAAATGACATGTCGGTAGCGGAAATGGCCTTTGAACAACATCCCGACATGGTTCTTAAGCGTGCCAACATTGCTTTATTCGCGGCAAGTTGGACTGACAAGCCAACAGTGATTAGAGGTATTGCCCAACAGCTTGGACTATCTCTTGATGCACTCGTTTTTGTGGATGACAGTCCCTTTGAGCGAGATTTTGTTCGCCGCGAGTTACCGAGCGTCGAGGTTCTCGAATTACCTGATGATCCAGCACTGTTCCGACATGCCCTATCAGATAGCGGGTGTTTCGAATCGATCCATATTACTGAGGATGATCGAGTCCGATCGTCTTCATACAGATCAATACAGGAACGAGAAGGCCAGAGACTTAAAGCCAGAAGCTTAGAGAGTTATCTGGATGCACTCGACATGAAACTATACTGTCGACGAATAAGCGAAATCGATCTACCTCGCGTTGTTCAGCTGATCGGCAAAACGAACCAGTTCAACCTGACTACTCGTCGCTACAATCGCGAGCAGGTTACGACACTTATGGAAGACAAGAATATCATTCCGATACAGCTGCGCCTAAACGACCGCTACGGCAACTCGGGTGTTATCGCTATTGTAATCGGGCGGCGACTACGTTCCTCGACGCTAGTCCTGGATACATGGTTAATGAGTTGCCGAGTCCTCGGACGAGGCATAGAAAAAGCGACTCTGGATTTTCTAGTTGACATAGCGCGCAAGGACGGCATCTCCACTCTCATCGGCGAGTATATTCCTAGCGGAAGAAACAATCTGGTCGAGAACCACTACATCGCGCTCGGATTTCACAAGACTTCTGCATCTTCTGAGGAAAGAAATATATTTGAGCTGGAGATCCGCGACTACGAACCACAAGCGACATCAATACTGTTAGTGGAGGATCGTGGATGAGCGAGGAAGAGGTCTACGCTTCACTAAACGAGCTCTTCAAAGAGATGTTCCTTCAGGATGGCATTGTGCTGGCACCAGAAACCACAGCGCAGGATATTGATGGATGGGATTCATTTCGCCATATCGAGTTACTGCTCGCATCCGAAGCGCTGTTCAACATACGATTTCGCAGCATCGATCTCGATCGGATCAAGAATGTCGGTGATCTGGTTCGCCTCATACAACACCTGTCCGTAGGGCGGTAACCGTGGTGTGCAGTGTCGCGGGAATGGCTATGTATCGTGAAGAAGGTCTTCAAGAGCGTCGAGATCGATGTTCCAGTTCGAGTTCTGGAGTGTATCGACTGTCGACACTTTACAGCAGAGGTCCACGCTCCTGTGGGCTACTTGAGTTGCGTCGAGGTGCTGCGCAAAAGCGACTTTGAGCTTTGATGCTGGCTCGATAACATACACACTGCAGTCAGGCCTGATTAATTGCGGATTGATCAATTCAACAACGTTGCTGTGACATATGATCACCCTGACACTAGATAATAACCGAGTCTGCTCGGTGAACGTCACGCTGACAAAAGCTGCTACAAAAAAACCGAGTTGCTCGAGACGTTGCACGACGTCTGCCTCATTCGCAGGACGTGAGCCATGCTCCTTGCTTCCCGGGATATAGATGTGTTTCGGCAGAGGCTGGTTGATACTGGTTTTTATCGCATTCGAGCGCATTCGAGCGCCGTTAGAGTTTGATAGTGGGGTAAACACACCAGCACGACAAGAGTACAACAGACTTCTGGCGCGAACTATAGATCCGTCGGCGAGTGCAAGATAGGGAGTTGTGGGAGGTGCTAGAAGCTGGATAGCTTCAAGCATCGATATGTCAGGTTGATCAGGAATTAGTAACACTGGCGGTGAGGTCGTCTTAGGATACCGCAAGAGCCAATCGTATTCAGCTGGCGAATACCGAGCAAGCAACTGGTTCAGCCATCCACTAAAGGCGCCTTCTTCTCTATCAAGCAAATGATAGGCTGTATCGACCAGCGCAGCCGGACCATCATCAGGAATAGACAGATTACCCTGTTCGTCCATATAGGCTCCCGGAATAATGGCGATGCGCTGAACACAAACTGTTTCCGCTAAAGCATAGGCGCCAGTTGTCACTATACCTGAGCGTCCGTGTATTACTGCATCCTGTATACGAACGGCGCCACCTGTAAAAGATTTCGAATTATTATGATTACGACTATTACCTCCGATCAAATGCGTATCAAAATATTGTTCGGCTGCCTCAACTTCTTTGTGTTCTACAGTCAACGGAATTGGATCGTCATTTATGACCATAGGGGGTAAGGACTCGCATAGTCCCCTAGCGATTAGCACGTCGAGTGAAGTTACGAGATAACGCTCTGTAATCTGCTGGCGAGGGGCGAGATGTTCGCTTGATATGTCACGGCCTTGCCACAATGCGTGGGCCTTGCGACAAACGTCGAACCAATGAAATGAAAAACCGTGCGCATCCTCGAAAGTGGAGAGTTGATCAACGTACCCTCTGTACAAAAATGGCTCTACGCATTCTACGGTACCGTACTTCTCGACTTCATCAGTACTGGTCACAAATAGGAGAGAATTGTTACCAAACTCGTTAAGCTTTCGAAGGACACCTCGAACGCGCGTAATCGGAAGCCCTGGATCATCCTTGCGCACGAACAACTTCGACCCAGACTGCAAGTCATCGATGAATTTTCTAGCAAGAAAACCAAGAACTTTAACCTGTTGTATGCGAAGCGCTTCCTCGTTGCATGAACCTGCTTTTTTGAATGTGTGATACCGAAATCCGTACTTTGGTATGCATACTATAAGTTCGTTATTAGGAGCCGTTTCTATCGACAGCTCCGCCCCGGATAAAAAATCGACAAACTTTCGTTCAAGAACCTTGTCAAGTGCATTTATCGATGAAAAGTTAAAGCGAAAAAAACCCAGCTGATTCACGCCAACGGCACGCTGCACTAGTCCGAATTCACAGTTGTCTCCTAGGCTTTCGAAATTCCGCAGCACAACGTCGTCACAGCGTGCGATCGTTGACTCGGCCGTTGTGCTGTAGTCATACGGGATCTTTGTCATAAGGTCTTTTGCTCTTCGACACCTGTATTGATCACCTCAACTCTTGGTAACTGTCAAACTCTAGAAACTATTCTAGCCTGAGAACCAATAACAGACGAGCTTCTTGGCTACTCGCTATCAAATTGGCCAATTTGTAATTCTGTGGTAACTCTCAGTATTCATTCAGGATTTACAGGGCCTATGTGTTCGGATACAATTATCTTTGCCGAGCTGACAAAGTAGTTGACTTGGGACAGACTATGCGAACACTGCTCGAAACCAGTTGTCGTAATTTAACCGTTGAACACTGGAAGAAGATGAGTTAAGGCGATGATAAACGTTGTCTGTACGTCTGAGGTGCACTAGACCTGTACGAGTACTAGGTTGCAGTATAAGCTGCGCAAATACTGACCACGAGCCTGGAAAGATGCCTGCAGTAGATGATCAGAATAACTACGCTAAACGATTTCTGGGAGATGCGAGCGTTGCTGACTTCGAACGAAATATCCGAGAGCAGGAGAGTTCGCTGTTCTCGGGTGCACTCACACAGCTAGAGGCGGAGCAAGTCTTCGACTTATCGCACTTTTATGAGTTGTTGTCATCAAACGAAATGCCGATGACTAACATTGATCTCTTCGACACCGGTCATATTATTCGGTTGTCGGATGTCCTTCATAGGACCGGCAAATCCCCCATTGCAGTCGCAATTGAGCAGCTTGAGCGAGGAGCAACACTAAGAATCCGAGGAATTGAACGACAGAAGTCGACAATCAAGACAGTGGTTGATAGTCTTGCCACTGTGTTCAAGGCTGAGGTCTCAGCCAACCTATACCTGACACCCATTGCCAGAGAGGGTTTCCGCGCACACTTCGATAACACGGATGTCTTCGTGTTACAGCTATACGGTCATAAAGACTGGCAACTTTACGATCACTACACGAACAATAAAGCATTGCCGGTCAGAGAGACACCATGGGACGCTTCTCGATATGTACCTGCCGATGAAGGGCGATTGGTAACGTTGAACACAGGCGACGTGCTCTACATACCTCGCGGTGGCATGCATGCGGCAGCATGTACAGTGTCCGCGTCGATGCACCTTACATTCAGCCTGAATCCAACTACTGTTCTTGATATGATTACTCGCGAACTTCAGAATTGGGCTGATGCTGAGGTTGCGCTTCGTCGACGCTATAAGGAACATGATACCGAGCAGAGATTACCCGGATTGATTCGACAGCTTGCCGATCGACTCGAAGCAGGGTTGACAGTTTCCTCGGCAAACAAGCTAACCGGGCAGGCACTGAATCCCACCCATACTAAACGCTCACCAGAAACTCTTGGACAGCTCATGGCGGTGCTTACTCGCAAACAATCTGCAGAGTGATGAGTGAATTACTTTTGTCTTGCTACCTCTTGCGCCACTGCAACTATATTGCATCAAGAGTTAACACCAACGTTCCTAAAAGCGCGCACAAAATGCCTAGAACCCAGGTGTCTGTCGAATGATCCAGCGATTACCCGCACGTCGTCAAGCGTCGCTGTGAAAATCTGCGGCATGACAAGTAAAGCGACTGTTCCATCGCATGTACCGCTCGACCGGATAGTCGATGTGGACATCTATGCTCTGGAAGGAGCGGACGACGATTTCCTACTGGCATGGGTTCGACTACGGGATTCACAGAAGCACGATATTGTCTGGAGCCCGCGGAATGGCGGGCATTGGATTGCGATGCGTGGTTTGGAAATCGATGCTATATACAGAGATTCACAGACCTACTCTTCGCGCGCGGTACTGGTGCCCCGTCGAGTCGCCGATGCCTACCGGCTTAAGCCAACGAATCTCGATCCACCCGAGCACCGAGACTATCGCCGTGTATTGTCACGAGCATTATCTTCGCTGCCAGCCAAAACAACTGAGTCTGTTGTGCGAGAGGTGATGCGAGAATTACTGGCTGTAGTGCGACCTAAAGGTCGCTGTGATGTTGTCCGTGAGTTTACTGGACAACTACCCCTGATCGTATTCTTTCGATTGGCCGCTCTCCCACTGCCGGACAGTAATGTTCTACCGCATTACGCAGAGCCGATCCTAGTAAAGGATGATGGTGTAAGTGATACACATGTAATGGGTCGATACGCAGACTTTCTTCGCCCTTTTTGCCGTGAACGAATGCTACATCCAGGCAATGACCTACTCAGCCGCATTGTCTGCGGTGAGATAGATGGTGTACCGATGAGCGAAGAAGATGCCGTCGAAATGGCAACAACAGTTCTGACGGGGGGCATTGACACCGTCTGCTCTACTTTGTGTCTGATCATGATTTTTCTCGCTGAAAACCCCGCATTTTGTGGGGAACTCAGTGAAGGTGAAGGTGCACTTGAAAGAGCCTTGCCCGAACTACTTCGCCGTTTTCCCATCATGACCAAAGGTCGACTGGTGACAAGAGATCATCAAATAAACGATGTGATAATGCGTGATGGTGATATGGTCATCCTTCCCCCGTTGCACGGATTGGATGACCGAATCTTCAGCGATCCTCTTGCAATCGATTTCCAACGCACTCATAAAACCTCTCTCACTTTCGGATCAGGGCCACACCGCTGTCCTGGTGCATCACTCGCCGCGTTGGAAATCAAGCTCGCCATCGAAACATGGTTACACTGGATCCCGCGTTTTGCCCTGTGTCCCAAGACAAAGTTAAAGATGCAAGGTGGGGTGTTAGGCGCAGTGCGTGATCTGACGCTGGTCTGGGACGAAACAACCGAGCTTTCTGGTCCGTGAGCTCATTCTCGTCAATTGATCCAAGCGATCCAGCTCATTTTCGTAACGGATCTTACGAATCAGTTTTTGCCGCGCTCAGGAAGGAAAGTCCGGTGCATCTCACGACGGGCGGACCCTTCGGACCGTTTTGGTCGATCATGCGTCTTGACGATATCGCCAGGATCGAGCGGGATTGGCAAACCTACTCTTCAGCTGGAAATATTATCATCGGAGATGTCTCAACCGATTTCGACTTCCCAGCATTTGCCACAAGCGATCCACCCAATCACACTCGGGATCGACAGGCAGCCTCCGCGGCAGTGTCCTCAAAGAGACTGCGGGTACTAGAAAACCCGATGCGAAGAATAATTGGTAATCTTCTCGATCGGCTTCCTAATGATCGATCGTTTAACTGGGTGGAGGAAGTTTCTGACGAAATTACTGCGCATACCATTGCATTGTTACTGGATCTTCCTGCAAGCTTGCGTCATAAGTTCGCTTATTGGTGCGAGGTAGTGACATCGACTCCTGCCCCAGGTGCAATTGTTGAATCCAAGCAAGAGCGAGATGCAGCTCTCGCGGAGTACCGCGAGACATTGCTGTCACATTGGCCAGACGATAGCAATACCACATGTAGAGGGGGACTTCTCGCGTGCCTAGCTCGCGACCCCTCCACAGCTAAACTATCCTCCTCACCAAATCGCCTTCTCGGTTTCGTAAGTTTGATTGCAGGGGCCACTGAGGCGGCCGGCGGTGCGCTTACAGGCGGTGTACTGGCATTTGATGATTATCCCGAACAGTGGAAACGTCTGAAGGCAGACCCTAAACTTTTAAGTTCTGCAGTAGGGGAAATCGTAAGATGGCAATCCCCCGTATTGCATATGCGTAGAACTACAACGGTTGACACAAAAATCAATAATCACTTTATTCGGAAAGGCTCACGTGTAGTGCTTTGGTACTGCTCTGCAAACCGTGATGAAGAACATTTCGATCACGCTGGCGACTTTCGTCTGGCGCGCCCTCACCCTCACAGGCACGCTGGTTTCGGCTTCGGTGTACATCAATGTTTCGGGCGTGGAGTCGCAACGCTCGAGTTACGAATATTGTGGGAAGAGATTCTGGCGCGCTTCTCTGCACTCGAAGTTACCGAATCACCGGTTCGTATCGAGTCAAATTTCTCAAGCGGATACGAACGCCTGAAGGTCAAGTTAACTCGAAAGTAATTGGCTCGCTACGACAATAACATCTCGCTAAAACCGAGCAAGAAAACGAGCTTCTATGCTCTCGCGAGGCGTTGCTATACGACCAAAGGTTGAATCATCGAATGCCGCATGCGGAATCAACGCAGTTCTACGCGAGTCACTATCATAGCCTTTGAAAATCACAACATCATTAGGATCAACTTGCGGGAAATAGCTCCAACGCTGCTCGGAATGAAATCTTAGCACTGTCATCTCGAAAACAGCTTCGATGTCGTCAGGCAGGTGACCAATACAATCAGTAGCAACAAGATCTTCTTTCCTGACACTATAAGGCTCACAAAACGCAAGCGGCACATCCAAGGGTGGGCTACTCAGTGGGCGCCAAACGTTGAATATCGCACAGCGCGTTGATAACCATAGCTCGGCTTCAACAGACCCGAGCAACCGTCGCACCCAAAACGCACCACCAAGGTCACCCGTATTAAAGTCCGTATGAGCAAATCGACCAGGTACCGTAGTTCCAGCAGTGCCATACTGATGTGAACGCTCGCTGCGACGTCTGACGACATTAATCAGCAGCAATTCCTTAGCACCGCTTATGGCCAGTAAATGCTCACTGATAGTTTCAAGAAAATCATCCTGCTTACGCGGAAGGTCTGGTACTCGATGAACGATCACACCGTCCGTATCAAGATCGCGTCGAGTCTTTGTAGAGCACGCGGTAATATTTACTTGACGGTTCTCAATCGGCAGGCGTCTATTATCCACAACGCTACCAACAGATGCTGGCTTTCCGGAACAAGGACCCAAAAAACCGATTGTTCCACTAACCTCTTTTGGCCAGTGTAGGCAGGAATCCAAGGACTTAATCACAGGGTTCGCTAGCTGTAGTATTCTGGAGTGATCCTTAGGTTCCGACTATGGTTAATGTCGTGTGGAATCCACAACTCAGCTCCCTCTCGATTGATGAACGCCTCTATTTTCTTTCGACTTTCTGTCGTTTGCGTATTGCTAACGTGATTTACAAAGTCTGCTGGGCGTCCGACCTCCTCATGAAAATGATAAAGATCACCGGAAATGAGTACAGGGCCAGTGTCGCGAAGCCGAACCAATAACGACTGGTGCCCAACAGTGTGCCCAGGTGTGAATTTTATTATGACACTGCCATCACCAAAAACATCGTAGTCTTCGTTTTCAATAACCACAGTATTGCTTTTCTCGAGTTTTGAAAAGTGCGTTTGATTCGGTGTTATCGGACCTGTACGGTCAAAGTCTGGCGCTGTTGAAAACATCACCTCCCGTTCCGCTCGCTGAACAAGCCACGTCGAATCTGCAAATAGATTAGCGTTAGCAACATGATCATTGTGATAATGGGACAAAGCAAGGAAATCAATATCCGCTGGGGCGTAACCAATCTTCGCGAGCTGATCGGTTAACGGAATGGTGGCAGAGAATGAATTTGGCATCGACGACTGCCCACTGCGGATCTCGCTATCAGGAATTTCACCTGTATCCCACATTAGCAATCCATTCGGATGTGCAACTAGGTAGCAAGGAGTAAACATTTCTGGTGCAAGCTGACCGTCATCAAAACCGAACTCAGAAGACGTAACTTGATTTATGGTGCCACAGTCAAAGATGTACAGAATTGGGCCGTTTGTTTGTTCACTTGCTTTACTACTCGCGAGAGTATCATCCCCCGGAGATGTGGAATTTGCAGTCATATCAGTATCATGTCTCTTCTTTGATTGTTCTTTGAATTACGTTGTGCGAATGAAAACTGGCACCTGATTAGCTATTTGCATGGGAGTAAACACTGCTGTAACTTCATTGAGAACGCGAGGGAGTTTCCTCATAATTATCTTAGCCCAAATGATGCTAGCGGGGCGAAGTATTGTCAACTAGACTCGACACGGAGAATCGGAATTCCACTCATTCACCATTTACTTGAATAACGGTACTACAGCTGCAATGTACGCACATGAGTCACGAGTTAATGAGTGGCATAACGCACCTTGAGTTGATTCTTGTCTTGAGGCGGTTGCAGACCGAATCCCCGGACCGTTCAATGCTATCGAGACCAGCCAAACCATGAGTGCTACTGTCATTGGCGAGCAGATAATTAACGACAAAAAAGTGAAACTTTCGTTATCTGCTGAAGTGGTTGATAGCGGGGCTGATCCGCTGGGGAGCCATGCATCAGTCAACTATCCGTCAACGCCTAACTAGTGCCCGTCCAGAAACAAGGGATTTTCGTCCCCGGCAGTAATGAAGTCTTTTTTCATTAATGCACAGCCCATCAGAGGGCCGAGATAAGAAGGTAAATCTGTCAGATTTGCCGTTTATCCTCTTTTTAGAGTATAGCGTGCCAGCTAAGGGATTTTCTGCACTCTGACGTCGTAGTGGTTCGTTCCGGCTCCAGCATTTAAGCACTCGATATACGGGCCATCCTGACTAGGTTGTAGCTCAACACACCGGACCAGACAAAAGCATGAAAGCCGTCTTTGTTTTTCCAGCGTGCTTTGGATAGTCCGAACGCACGCTTAAGCTCAGAAATATTACCTTCGATACCGGCTCGAAATGCTCTGAGTGATGCCAACGTTTTCTTCTTTAGTCCCATGATGTGATAACCCAGTCCAGCTCGCTTGTGGAAGGCTGCACGCACGACACCCTCTGAGCGCGCATCGGTCACATTTTGTAGGCTGGCATAGCCACCATCAGCGACAGTGGTATGTGGAATTTGAGCAAACCGTTTTTGATGGGATTCGAGTACAGGTTTATAGAGAAATTTGTCTGCTGGATTTCCATCAAGGATGGCAAGATGTAACACCAGACCTTGAGTATCGGTTGCCAGATTAATCTTGTGTCCGTACTGAACATCCCTTGCGCCTTTGACGATGATATCGGTATGCGGTTCGAATATGCTGAGTATCTTTTCATTCGCAGGAATGACAACGTTTTCAAAAACCCTTTGTTGCGTCTGGTGAATAACTTTACACAACAGGTCGCGATAGTGAAGTGCTCGGTCACACCACACCACTTGACGAATCCTGTTCTGCGCAGCGTGATCTCCCAGTGCACTTAGCGTTCGATCGATTTGCTTGAGGACGACAAATGCGCAGGCTATCATTTGAGGATAAAGTGCTTGTTTTTCAGCCTCTTTTGCGTAAAAGATCGCAAACCTAAGTCGCTTGGTTTTGTCTCTTTGATCGGTAAAGCGAACCTTAAAACCGGTATGCCTGTGGCAGGTACTCAATTGGCGGCTCAGCACACGAACGCAGTCATTGAGCAATTGACTGTCGCTTGGTGATGCTATGTCTGCCTCAACAACGGTGGAGTCTATACGTACCTTGGAATCATCAATGTCCCCTTGTTGATACCATTCGCAGCACAGCAGTTCATGAATCGCCTCAAGTGTTTCAGGGCTGATTTTTCTAATGCCCGACTGTAACCCGGAACGGCTTGGAAACTGGTTGCCTGAGAGCCTGACAAAGCATCGGTAGCTGGCCGTGTCAGACAGATAGAACGCCAGTTTCTTGTAGCTGATTTGCAAGATGGTCTTGAGCACCAGGCAGCGAAATATACTCTCCACGCTCAGACCACACCGTCCTGTTTTTTGAATTCCGGGGTTGATAAGATCCTGTTCAAGCAAGGGCAGGATCTGCGCGTGTTTGTCGAGCAAATCCGACAGCGAGCAAAGCATCTGTCCATGCTCGTTTTGTGAGTAAGAATCGAATATACTGCTCTGGACGGCGCGGGACTCTCGCATCGTTAAATCCTTTTGGTTTGTTTGTTGATGTTTCGCAACTACAACATAGCAAATTCAAAAGGATTTTTACGTTCTGGTCGCCGGTTTTTTCTTTTATATCAGTATCCTAGATGTTTCTGGATGCACACTAGTTAGTCCTCTTTGCCGCCACTGTAAAAGTTTGTGTTTTTTGCTATCCAACTAAGAAACGTTGAATCATTCACCTGCCATGGCACTTTTTATACTTGAAGTCACTTCCACAAGGGCATTTTTCGTTGCGACCAATTTTCTTCTTACGCTTAGATATTGGAACGTCCGCCTTACGAAATTCGGCCGCAGTACTTGATTGCTTGCTCATTTTCATGGCGTCATCAAAGATTCGTGCATTTTCATCCGTCCGCTCTGAAGGTGCGCTGACGTCGAATCGTTTCGCCAACACATAAGAACCTTCCACATCAACTTCAATCAACACGCCAGTAACGTTGGATGAACGTGTGTACAGAGCAGTTGCACTTGCCTTGTCGTTGACCTTTTCCCACTGAACACAGTGGCGAGCATATTGTAACCAGACAAATAGTGGCGAACCATCTTCGCCAACATATGCAAAGTAACGCGAAGGGTGTTCTTCAAGTGTCTTGACCAAATCCGAAAGTAATTTGGCCAACTCATCTCGAGCTAGCTCACCATAATTGCGGATAAGACTCTCAGCGGCTAGCCATCCCGGTTCCTGGGTATCGTCCAATGCTTTAAGGAGCTTTGATACCTCTTTCGGAAAATTCTGATCCGGCATTGGATCAGACTCCCAGTTCTCTCCCTCGAAAGCTTTGTCAATGACATCACTCATACCATCCCAAACAACCATATCAGGCTTGCGATCCGCGAGTTGATCAGCAATGTCTTGGTCAAAGCGGTTTTTGGTTATATAAGCACCAAGATGATCGAATTCGTCAAACAGATGAGCGCGCCGGATACCTGCTACAGCCTGTCGTACTTCCATGTAATGTGCAAAGACACCGGATGTAGGAAGAAGTCTTTTTAAAGAACAAATAGATCATCAATCGACATTGAAATAAATGCATGCTTCCCTAGAAGCGGAACTATCTGAGGTAACTCCTTACAAGAGGTTGAAAATGGAGAATACGACTCGACTGTCAACCCAACTGGTATCATTACTCGGTAATCGGCGCGACGAATCAAATCAATCTCAACATACTTTCCGTCTTCTAATTTGTAGAGAGACACTTCATCATCAGAATCGATATAACGAAAGAATCGCTCACACTGTTCGTATGCTTTGAGTACTAAATCCCTAACTGATTGAGCGTGCCGATTAAAGTCAATAGAGGGTGAAGCTATAGTCGCAGCAGCACCAGATTTGGCTTCAACGAGGTATAACACATCACCAACCATGATTATCGTGTCGTTTTCGCACCACTGTCCAGTCTCTGTATCTTTGTAATACACCTCTGTATAGACCGTCGCATTCGGTAATTGTTTTTTGAGTATGTCCGGAAACGCAGCTTCGCTCATTACTTTCTGACGATCTTCGAAAGCTATCTTGTAGTTCGGTTTTCGTTTTAGCAAGTTGAATAAGAGCGCACGATAACCCGCATCACGAATAAAACAGGGATCAACGGCGTAGTAGTCGGTACCAATTTGAATTAAGGGTTTTTTTCGGGCCGGTAGAGTCCTGAAGGGGGTGCCAGTGAACTCGCCATCAGCAAAAAACTCAGTCTCTTCACCACGCTGGTATGCCAAATCTGCCAATAAATCCGGAGGCAGTTTCGTGTGGCGGCTAACATTGGCGATACCGCCTCTGAGCATGTCGTCAGCAGCTAGAGCTGCAGTTTCTACTTGATCCGGATTCGCCGAGCCCCATGTCTCAAAAACAGCTTTAAGAGGCTTCCCTTGCTCCTTGGCAAACTCTTGTGCGTCGTCGATTTGTAGCATCATATTCTCAATGGCGTTTGCTTGCCCCATCCGAGTCGCATCAGCCATGTCTTGGAAACCTGCCGCAATCTCTGCAGCTCCAACACCATACACTTCCACCAAAACATCATTGTGCGGAGTAAGCACGTAGCGATAGAATTCACCTTCTAGAACTTGATAACGATTACCTCTAATTGAAACCCATGTCGATTTCATTCGGAACTCGACATCTGCTGTAGCTGGGCCGAAATCTTCGTTCTTAGTATCGAGAGAAGAGGCGATGGCGTAAAACATGGCTTGTCGTTGTAGATCAAGGCTGAGTGCAAATAGGTCAGCGTATTGCGCTTCGTCGAATACAACATCAGCAGGAGCAACGTCTGATGCTAGGACTGCATGTACATATTCCAATAGGAATTGAATGGCACTGAATTCGTCCTTGGGACTATCGGTATCTTTTACTGCAGAAGGTGCATCTCCTCGCGCCATCATTAACAATAAACGCTGGGAATAGATATAACCGAGGAGACCTTCGGGCGGCATACCGACGATAATGGCCCGCATGCGCATTGCTATATTTTCCATATCTTTCAGCAATGAGGCAGTGTCTTCCGCAGATACCCGGGCCATAGTATTTTTAGCTATTTTATTAACTCAAGTTTCGGAGTTCAGAACTGGCAATATCAGGCCACCTACTCATGTTCAAGCTGCATCGTGAATGCGTCTA
>JAUMHO010021370.1:0-14547 GCA_032360965.1 Ulva armoricana
TCGAGGCCGCAAACTCTGCAATCTCATTGAGAAGAGCAAAGGCTGGGGGGCCCACACGGCCATATGTTTCATGGGACGTGTGTGTGTACCTGGACTTAGCAATGTGATACGTGCACCACTGAATCCTGGCAAACTGGATATCGAAATGCATATGGATGTGCTGACTGCAGGTCGCACCAGCCACTCAGCCACCCGCCCCAGCCCAACGTCCCCGCGCCCCCCACCACACCCCGCAACCCACTCGCTCGTCCCCGCCCCTCCCACTGCCTCCCCAGGATGCAGCCCCCCCCCTCCCCCCACAGAACCCCCGACAACTGATCAGCCGACCCCCATCACCGCCCGCAATGCCCTCCAAGCCCGAGATCCCGTACCAGCAGACGGTGCCGGCCCATCGTCCGGTGCCGCAACCGCCCCCCCGGTCCAACTGCCTCCACCAGCCCAGCAGGCGGAGGCGTTCAGAGGTTGGTACAAAGGTGCTCGGCGCATGTGCCCACGCCCAGGCGGCGGCACACGTGCGGATGTTCTGCAATGCACGCAGGAATTCGGGCACCTTAAGGGCACCTTAAGCGCTTGCACGCAGGGTTTGCGTATAGCCGGGACTGCTGGTCTGTCGCAGCAGCTGCAGCCCGCGATACGTTGTACGTATACGCACGTAGCGGACGGGCAGCCACTGGACGACGATGGGGGGGAGGGCAGCGAGCGCGCAGCTGGATCCAGTCGCCTGCGGCGGCCGCACCTGTCCGAGGCGCAGCGACAAGCGCATCGGATTGAGCGCTGCCTGGTACAGCGGCGCTCCATCCACCGGGTAGCGCGTGCGCTGTAGTCTGGCAAGCCAGCAGACGCGCGCGATCCGCATGTCCGCGAACGGTTGCACGGGGCGCACCCGGCAGCGGAGCCGGCCGCGCCGCTGCAAGCCGGGGAGCTCGCGCTGCAGCTGACTCGTGAACAGCTACAGGACGTGGCAGGTGTAGTGACTGCACGCCACAGGGGCAGCCGGGCCGTCCGGGCGGACGTTAGAGAGGATTTTGTACTGTGTGCCTGACATCTGACTCTGCCTTGGGCGTCACCCTGCAGATCGTCAACCTCACCCTCTGGGGAAAGCTCCCTCGCGAAGCCTTCTGCAGGTGGTAGAGGGTTTTCTGATTGGGCTTGAGAATCCCCGGGAGCTGCGTGCGCCCAATCGCCATCATCAACACGTGGTATCGCGCTGCGGATATACGGGCAGGAAATCGGGCGGGATCTTGCCCCGCTCCAGCTCGGGGTTGGCACTCGAGGCGGTACGGAGACAGTGCCGCACGGCCTTGCGTCGGCGCTCGCTGAGGACCCCAAGATGGTGGTCATCTCGGTCGACATGGGGAATGCATTCAACAGTGTCCGCCGGATGGCAGTGTTCGCCGCTGTTCAGCGGTTCGCGCCGGCTTTGCTGCCGGTGGTGCGGAGGGCGTATGGGGATGAGACACCACTGCACATCGTGGGCGCTCCGGATGGTACTCCCCCTGTCATGTCGCAGCGGGGGGGTGTGGCAGGGCGACCCTTTGGGGCCGCTCCTATTTACGCTCACGCTGCAACCAGTGCTCGAGCGAGTGGATACTGCCTATGAAACGGCGCCGCTGCAGCGTACGTGGACGACATCATGATGTCCACGTACGACCATGGTGTCGTACGTGGACGACATCAGCATCGCCGGCACGCTCGGGCCGGCCGCTGGCGCGTTTCAGCGGCTGTGCATGGATGATGATCGGGTACGCAGAATTGGGCTGGAGCTGCGCATGAGCAAGTGCGACATGTACGGCGGCGATAAGGTGCAGGTTGCCGCCAAGGCCGCCAAACTACAGATCACCCATCAGCTCGACGGCTTCACTGCTGTCGGCACGCCTCTGGGGTCAGTGGAGTACGTCTCACAGGCCCTGGCGCTGTGTGCGGCGACTAGTGGAGTCGCTGGTGGAAACGCTGGTGCAGCTCCCGCTTTCTGTGCAAGCGCAGTTCCTGCTTCTGCGTGCATCCCTGCAGGACCGCATAGCGTACCTCATGCGCACGGTGCCACATGAGGCGCTCGCCCTGCCGCCTTGCGAATGCAGTGCAGGTGTTGCTGCCTTCCCAGATCATGCAATGGTCTGTCAGAAGGTGGCCAAGTCGACCCAGATGCGCCATGATAACCTGGCTTGCGCCTGGTCGCCTCCTGCACCGGCTGTCAATCAGGGGCGGAGCCACGCTACCGCGCCCTTGCTGGGAAGCAGGGCATGGTGAAGTGCCGCCGCCGTGGCGAAATCGTGGTTGTGTTGCCACGGTTGGAGCTGGTCGCAACGGACCTTGTGGTCTCCCATGCGTCAGCGCAGTCATTCGCGGCCCACGGCTGCAAGGAGACAGGGTGGACTGCGGCAAGGGCTGAGCGAACCAAGCGGACGTGGTTGCAGAGGGATGTGCCCGACCACAGGGCTTTCCGTTTTGTGCCGTTTGCAGTGGAGTTCTGCAAGTGCGGGTACATGGGCAGGGAGGCCATGCTGTTGGTGAGCCGTTTCGGGAGCATCGCTGCGGGCTGCGGCCACATTCCCAAGGGCGCATTGGTGCACTGGGCGATGCAGCTGCTGTCAGTGGCGGTCCAGAGACGCAATGCTGAGATGTTCTCGTGATCTCTTGGGAGCAGGGCAGGCTTTACGACGCCGTGCCTGTGTTGATGTCATAATACAAAAATAAAAAGAAGGAATCGGGCGTCACGCCAAACCCAAACGGGCATCGGCCACAGCACTCCTACAAGTAGGGGTGGACAGGTGCAGGACGAGCGCAGGAGGGGGCACGACCACAGGGGCAGCAGGGGGCGGATCCGGAGGCGCCACACAGTGGAGCCACGACTTCAGGGCTGACCAGTCGGGCAGACACAAGCTGCGCATAATCGGTGCAGGAAGAGGCAGCCGAGTGCACACGGCACAGGACACAGCCAGCAAGAACGCAGCAACCAGGCGCAGGTAATGATGCTTCACAACACCAGGAGGGTGACGGCCCAGGGCACCGGCGGGGTCAGGGGGGAAAGGGACAAGACACGCCGACGCAATATCCACCGAGATGAAGGCAACAGGAACCACAGCCTGCAACACGTCTTCCGCTTGTGTGCACCCAGCACAAGCCATGGCAAGGTCCTTGCGCAGGACGGCAACACCAAGGTTGCCGTCCGAGCAAGATCCCATGGGACACGCGAACAGCATTTGTTCAATGTGCCGCCACCTTTGCTCCCGACCAGCCTTATCCACCAGGAGCCGAGCCGAATTCCGGGCAGGTGGGAAAAACACGGCCACCGCAGAGGTGGCACGACGAGGTTATGGCCGTCGACCCTCATATGTGATGGGGTGGTCTGTAGTGTCACTGTAGCACGCTCGCTGTGTGTTGTGATTTGCAGTTGCAGCCTCTGCGTGTGGGTGAAAGTGGCTGGCGCTAAGCATACACGCTGCTGTTGTATTTTATTAATTCATCGGAATATTTCGTGAATTGGTCCTCTTTGTGGTGTTGTCCGTGTACTCTTGTGTAACTACTACATAAATATCTATGAGATATTTCTCCACTGGAGTGCTGTAGCTAGCCCCTATAGCACTACAACAAAGACTGCTGGCCGCACCGCTAGCGCTCCCGGGCCCGGCAACCCGTCATCACCCGCGATGATGAGATATCGATGATGGTGTTGACGGGGAGTGCACGTCTAACGTGACATGAGAACTCGCACAGAGGTGTGTTACACGGTTGTGGTTGATCGGTTGTATTGGTTGTTTTGTCGTGTGCTTGTGTTGGCTTGTGATTCACCGGTACCCCTTGGCGCTGCCGGGATTTTGGGTTGATTTCCGTGCAACACAGAGGTGCGCGCTTCGTGCGAAATCAATATGCTCAGGACTACTTATTAAACAATGGTCACTTCCAGCCGTTGCTGGGTCAGGTGCTTGCGCTGTGTTTATTGTTTGCTAGCACCGACACATGAATGCCCGCTGCAGAAGTAGGATCAATGTATATCATAATATTTAAGCCATATCCGCATCAAAATAGTACACAATATTAGTCGGCCGAGTATCAGGCGCTGGTACAACCGAGTGATGGCTGGGCAGACGAGCAGTACTAGTGATCAAGATCAGCCGCGATATTACACGTGGGACGTCCCAGCGATCCAGATTTTTTCTAATGCAACATGAAACTCGTATTTTAATCGCTGATCGGCGGTGACTGCTGAAAGCAGAACGACTTCTCTGTGGCTGTGTGTCCTTTCGCCATCGACGCTGAGTACGGACAAGCCAAGTTTCGATCCACATCGTCGCGAAACTTCGATGTACCAAATATGCTGGACTCAAAGCTGGACTGACAGAACTGGACTACTTCATGCGATACTTCGTGCATTTAACGAGGCCGTGCATTCCTGTTCATCGTTCACATTCCTTGCAACTCCGGTCAGACGCAGTGTACCAATTGAAAGGTAACGCAGTGACGCGTCAAAATATGTGGTGGATGTGTTTGAAGCTATACATGCGGTTTACAGGCACACGGGTCTTGAGCAGGTCCATGCCCGCACGACAGTTGGAGTGTCCTCGTGCCAGCGCACCAGGTGCAACGCAGCCATTCCTCTCGCAAGAGACTCAGGCATCGCGTAGTTAGTATTTTCAATGTTTGCGTGGTGTTGACATGAATCTGTCCAGCAACCATTGGAACTGGTATGTCAACACAACGCCTCACCTCAGCTGTAGATGCGTCCACATAATGTCACTGTGCAACTTGTGGTGTAAATTCTGGCTAGATTTAACCAAATTATTCTTGACCGGTTGGCTCGACCAATAGCTTTGGATGCAGAGGCGCTGCATGGGGTACCAACCGCTGCTTTGATGGAACTGAGATAAGTGCTCCACAGTTGTGCAAGTAGCTACCACGTATGCCCCAAGGACAGTACACTTGCTCCCATGTGACTCATGACCACTCCGGCTCAGCGATGGCCTTGAATGCAGAGGCTTGTGGAGCACCGACCACTGTTGGTTTGATTGGATTCAGACGACAAGAGGGTTACTCCTTCACAGGCAGCAGCTAGCTAAAGTCTAAATCCGTTTTGTCACCGTCACATCAATCTGTGGTTTTGATACTCCTGCAGGTTTGCAACACAGCACGTGTGTAGAGCCTGTGGGTGATTTGTCCACTCGTGTTGGAAAAGTTTTGGTGAAACTGACTCCTTAAGCGCTTGCTGCCCATCATGAGTGAAGCCAACTGCAATCTGTTGTATTGTGCAGTTAGTGGATGTTGCCTAGCTTGTGGCACTGTCCTTGCAACAGCGGGCTGTGCTGTTGCAAGGACAGCCCGCGGTAAGGTGAAGCTCCCTGGTGGTAAGCATGTACTATTGCTATTGACAGGCAGCTCAGATGTCTACAGGGGCTAGGACTGTCGAACACGTTGGGCGCTGACGTATGACAGAGCGTTCCCTAACGCCCCGCGTGGCCTGGGCGGCTTAGATGTCAGTTATACGTCAGTATTCTTTTTCCGGTTTCTATAGTGTCGCGACTTAGCGGGGGAACTAAACGCCATGGCATATAGGTAACGCGTGACCACGCTCACGCATGCCCTCAATACGCTATTACAGGCGCCAACGCGAAAAGTGCCAGAGTGCCAGAGTCTCCACGTACACGTGCACGAGAAGACATGCCTAAGCGTACACGTATACTCCAGGCACACACCCGCCACGGGGGTCGACGTCGACATGGCAGATCCGGTATTCCAGATATCGATCTAGGCACAACAGATATCATATCGATACGACGATTCTGGTAGACTCCGTGGAATTCGAAGCAGATAGTCGGGTGCCAAATGTATAGCTTGCAATTGCTGGTTCGAGTTGCTAGCAGCATGCAACGTTACTTTAACCTCGAGGTTAAAGCTCGATGCCATCGCGCACTTGCGTCTCGCGATCGCGTTCACCACTTGCAATTGCAATTGGCGATGCCAGGCTACAGAAGCTGCTGCGTTCATCTCTGTGTACCACTTGGCGTCTCGCCACTACTGACATTTCCACTCTAACGTACATGCCAGCGATCATGAACGGAACGGCTGGGACTGGCTCCAATTGCGAGAGCGACCCACTGCAGTACAAGGGCAAACTCCCAGAGTGGACCAAGTCATGGAATCAGACAACAGCAGCACAGGCTCTTCACTAGCCACTTTCACCTACACACAGAACCGGCAACTGCAAAGCACACACACAGCGAGCGTGCTACAGTACCGCTGTGTAGTTACAAAAGAGTACAAGGGCATGCTACAGTACCGCTGTACATATGTGGTTACAAAAGAGTACAAGGGCAAACCCACAAAGTGGACCAAGGTCATGGAATCAGACAACAGCAGCTGTACATATGTGCCATATGCATGCATGCATATGCTTATGCAGTCGATGGCATATGCCCATGCTGCAAACCAAGACTCAGACGACACTGAGCCTGTCGTTATGAGTACAATGGATGAGCTGGATTTCCTGATTGAGTGTGTACGCCCTGCGCCTGATCACCGTTCATCAGTCAACAGGTCATTTGGAGATGTGCAAGTAGGGATTGGAGCCGGCGGGGGAGCTAATATGCCACTAGAGCGCCTCGATCAGCCAATAGACAAAAATGGGAATCTCGAGGTAGCTTCACATGCGGAATGCAGCCCGAGCGAGGTCGCTACAGCACCCGACAGCCAATTTGAGCACGAATTTACCACACAGGATGGCACCAGTGCTACTGGCAGACTGGCAAGAAGAAGGCAGGCAAATCGGCAAGCTCAGGCGAAGTATCGAGTTCGACAGTTGGTGCGCCGTCGTTTCTAGCGTTGGACACATTCACGCGTGGCGTGAGTCGATGCATATGCCAGCTGCGGTCTGGTTCCGTAACTACATGTACACGTACACGCGGTTCATTGCAAGCTACACGGAAACGCATCCGTACCGTAGATGAAACATCTGAGCTGTACTGTATCGCAGTGTCACACTTGGGGCGGGTTCCGTGGTTCCGGCACAACTTCAACGTTAACTGGGCCGCTTGATTGCGCTTGATCATGAGTGTTTATGGCCATGGCGGTTCGCCAGGCGAAATACGCTGCAGGGCGCAATTGCACGCAGTTAAGGACTTGCAAAGGAATTGTGTACTCTTTTTCTCCTGCAGACGCCAGAGATGGACATCTAAGGCGTGCTGCTGTATCACGGCCTGACTCACACGCGTACGTGCACTCTAGCTATAGTTACAAAAGAGTACAAGGGCAAACCCACAAAGTGGACCAAGGTCATGGAATCAGACAACAGCAGCACAGGCTCTTCACTAGCCACTTTCACCTACACTCTAGCTATAGATCTCGAGCTCCTAGCTATAGGCTCGCGTCGAAGGCTGCTTCAGCTCCACATGTGCTTCTAGTGTATGCCATTGGTGGTTTTCTATGTAAATGTGGGTCTGAAACTCCTCATCGGTACAATTTCTACTCTACGCACAGGCTGTTCGACGTCACTTTGGATGGAGTGCTGTTCATCCCTCCGGAGGTTCCGGAGACCGCGTAAATTTCGTTAAGCACATCAGACACGCACCGCAACTTTGTAAAATTTCATGCATGTCTGCTGAGTCGACGATGCCTGATTGACCAGCCGGCTGTCTGTGGAGATGCGGCGGATCCGGACGTGAGGGCTGCAATTTGG
The DNA here is from genome assembly GCA_032360965.1 of Ulva armoricana. Classification (NCBI taxonomy): domain Eukaryota; kingdom Viridiplantae; phylum Chlorophyta; class Ulvophyceae; order Ulvales; family Ulvaceae; genus Ulva; species Ulva armoricana. Next base: position 7,667 of record JAUMHO010021370.1, read on the forward strand.
CGAGCACTGCAGGCACCCAGAGCACCTCCACAAGCCGCACCTGCTCTGCAAAATAGCCCACACCAACTTCGTTTGAATCTAGTGGCCATATGCTGGCAGCTGTACTTGTCTTGCAGGCCTGTACCAACCATGCGCGCGTGTACATGCACTTCAATGGCAGCGCCAGTGCCACCATGGCAGTACAATTGAATAGGCCAATATCGCAAATGACTGGGTATGTGAAATTAGGGCACGTGTCGTCCCGTCCGTAGCGACGAGACGTGTTCCGTTCGAGTCATGTTGAGCCGCGCTGGTCGGCGGTCGCGCACGCAACGCATGCCTGCACGCTGTTGCGGCGGATGTGTATCAAAGCTGGGCGGTCTGAACAAAAGATGTCAACACGACACCTGTGGGTGCGCCTGCTGCCCATCTTGGATACAGGCTTGCGACATGCTTCCCCCACCGCTCATCTGCGCGACACGGACCTGGGATATGTGCTGTCCAGGACGTCACCTTCCTGCCACATGCCTACCATGCCCATGTCAACTTTAAAAAAAACGTTCCTCCGGTATCACGCTTGTCTCAACCGGGCATCGCCCACAGCTTTGGTATGCATAGGGGCGGAAGACAAAGAAGCGTCTGGCACGGTGCGTCGACCACGGAGTCACCCCCGCAGAGCACCACTCATGTAACTACACTCACACCCACACACACACACGCACGTAAGCACTGATTCTGAGCCAGCACTGATTCTGGCCCCTACGCGTAGGATGCCTTAGTTGTTGGTCTGATTCAAGACCTTGATGCTGTTGTATGACGCACCTTCTCATGCGCCTCTCTTCCACGTACCCACACGTGCATGCACCGCCGACCCTTGCAGCTCTTCAACCTTATGGTCCTTGAGACCGACCGTCTTTGGTAGATCCACGTTGCATTGTCTCACCTCGTTGTGGAAGATACACTGATAGATGTGCGCCTGCGGCGATTAGGGGGATGCCGCATGGGGCCCCGTTTCGGGCAAACAGAACTGGGCATTCTGATGTGGAAGACTGAAACTTCCACTTCACCTTTTCGCTTGGGAACGGCACGAGGGCCGACCTGCCACTCGGTGAAGTGGAAATTTTCCAGCTCCTCTGCCCCCAGCACGGGCCCAGTGTGGCACCCCATCCCCTCTAAGGAGCTGTCTACTCCACATGTGCAACACGTGGACCACCGCGCAACAGCAAGCTGCGCGCGAGAGGTAGCGGCAGGCAGGAGAAGGTTCCGCACGCCCTCCCTCGCGCAGGTATCGCAGCTTCCAGCATCCACTCCGGCACATCCGCCATGTCTCGGATCGGCCCGCACCCACCACTCAACCCTGCATGCAAACATCGGCAACACGCTGTGGGTACCACGTGCCATCGTCTGACTCAACCAGCCGCCCGCTTCAGCCGCCTCCACCACCGTGCGCGGGGCGGGGCGGGATGCACGGCCGCCCCCTCGGGTTCGGCGCCACCGTCGATCCCTGCGTCACTGCCTGACTGTCTCCGTCCCTGTGGACGCGCCTTTTCGGGGCTGCCGATCGTGGAGGTCGCCCTGATCATCCTCACGCCCTGCACTGCTCCCATGCATGCCATCTCGCCCCATGCATGCCATCTCGCCACAGCACCTCCCAGCGCTTACCCCACCTCCCCAGAAGCCCGGCGGCCTGCAGGAGGAGGTGCAGAAGGTCACGGAAGCTATCGCAGCATGCGCAGCGGCGTGCACGCATGCCAGATCCCGCCGCCTGCAGCTGCTCTCCACCAGCCGCCTGCTCAACTACCAGCTGCTGCAAGTGCTCGAGCAGGTCCTCGCGCTCTCTCGGGCACATTCTGTGCCCGCCCTGGGCCCACGACGCGCCTCGTGGCCTGCCAACGCCGGGCCACTGCCCCCGGCACTCACCAGCACCTCCCCTCAGCCCATCGGCGCCAGCCTGGCCGCCTGGCCGCTGCGTGCAGCTAGTCCGCCGCCCGCCCTCCTCCTACCCACCCCCCCACCGGTAGGGCTGGAGGTGCCCCTCCACGTCCGACCCGGGCTGCCGCCGCCGTGGCCCCCGGCGTACGTCGACGCTGCCCTCTACGCAGACGACCTCGCATTTGATGCACAGGCGGCGGCCACCGGCACGACTGCCGTGCTGAGCCTGCGCCAGGATGCGGCCGGCGGACGCGGTGCCGTCCCGGTCGAAGCGCCGCGCCACCGCAGCGTGACCGCCGGGTGCGCTGACGAGATCACGGCCCGGCTGGAAGGACTGCGGAGCACGGCGGCGGCGGCGGCGGGCGCGCCGCCTTCACGCATGCGCTGGGTCCTACAGAGTCCGCACGTCACCACAGGTGGCTCACCGCTGTCCTTCACCTCGCACATCAGCACGCCCCAGTGCGTCGCATCGTTGACCGCGTGCCAGCTGACGTCCGCCCTGGAGGAGACCTTCCTCTCGGAGGTGCTGTTGATGATGGACAGCGCGGACGAGCGTGGCGATGCAGGTGCGCGTGCTGCGCTCCTGTGTCTGACGCGCATGCGTGTGGCGGCCACCTCCGCCCGGCGCCGCGAACGGTTGCGGGCCGCAACCGGAATGCGGCAGGCCACAGCGCGCATGGTGCGCGTGCTGCGCCATGCATGGGAACACCTGCGGCCACCGGGTATCGCGTGTCGGACACTGGGCGTGTATGTATGTATGATCAAGTGCACGTTGCATGGCCGCGATACCCGGTGACGTATGATCATACATACACCGTCGCGGCGGCAGACACGGCGGACACGGCAGCTCTAGCAGCACCTGCGTGGGCTTCACGGTCTTGTGTACTGGGCACGCATCTGAAACCCAGACGGGCGACATGCGGGGCCTATACCATGGCAAGAGCCATGTAGCCCGTGTTCCATGTTTCACTGGACCCGGGCGAGGGTGAGGGGCTGCCAGCAAGTAAGGTGGAGACGTGTCGCATGCAGTGTGGCTGCCTGTCACTGCGGCGCGGTCCGCCTCGGCACGAGCACGTCTGTCACAGCTGCCGTGGCGACCCGGCACCGTCCGACCGAACCGTCTGCGCTGTCATGTGTTTCCTCCTGCCACCGCGCGCGCAGTCGCTGTGCAGCGAGGTGACGTCACGGTCCAGACCGCCAGAACGAGGCTGCTGGCATGCAGGCCAAGGAGCCGGCGGCGGCTGCGGCGGCGGACTTGAGGTGGACCGGACGGCCACAGCCATAGCGGCCATCAACACCGCTCTGGCCATCTGCCCCACCGCGGCCACCGCCGATGCGTATCTCATGTGTGGCATCGCCGGCTCCGCGCCTGTAGCCACAGCGGTGCCGGAGGTCGTGTGTGACATATGCGGCCGTTTCCGGGCCTGCCTCCCGAGACCGCTGTGGCTACAGGCGTGCGGCATGTTCGTGCAGTTCATTGCGCGCATGACACACCACCAGCCGCTCGCCCTCACACAGTGCCCCCACCGGACGCAGGGGCAGCACGGCGCAGCAGTGCACAACGTCGCCGACTGCCCGCGCTGCAGCGTCATGTGGCACCTGCTCGTCACGCTGCGCACCGAGATGTCCGTGGCTGCTGCCGTGCGCTCCCCCTGCCACCCACCCCCCGCCGCATGTGCCAACTGTCCGGATCCCGCTTCCGCCCACCCTCCCCCCGCCCCTTGGTCGCCGTGTTCACGTGCCGGAATCTCCGTCGGCGCCTGCTCCCCCGCTCATCAAGAACGGCCAAACGCCAGTGCAATGACCCGTAGTGCACGCTCATGCTCCGCCGAAACCCGAGTCGCGGTCCATCGCCAGCTGTCCCGGCCAAGGCTGCGTGCGGAACATGCCCCGCTTCTCCGTCCTGCCTGGGCCGCTGCCTGCTTGGGCTTGACGTGAGGGTCGATCCTGTTCTGTGCAACACGGCCGACCCAAATCCCATGAAAGTGCCAACAATACCACCTGCTGTGATGCCCCCCGGCCCGAGACCCCCAGGACCACGCAACGCTAACCCCTCAGCCCCTCCCACGGCTGCCCCGCAAACAGAATGTGTAGGACCGCCATCATGATCCACCCGGATGCCGGCACCACCTCATCACCGGTGGAACCGGCGGTGATACACAAGTTACATGGGCTGCATGCATGCAGGCTCCGCCGTGGCAGGTCCGTCCAGTGCATGCCGGCGCCGTGCATGCGCGTTGCCACCAGATCCACGCCTTCTGGAACCTGGAGGCATCGCAATGCATGACGGATCGGCCGGTCGCATACCGCGAGATGCTGTGTGCGGCGCGCGCCCAACCGGAGCACAGCATGGAGATGGTGCGCCCCCCAGCTGGCAACGCCCCTCGGTCTCCCCCGGCGCCTGCAGGCCCCGCACCAGCGTCCACTGCTTCCGGTGATTTCCAGGGACGCAGTCCCACAAAACCGAGCCGACACATGCTGTTTCCGCCACCAAAGTAGCAGCCTGTCCAGCCCTGCCCCTGGGGCCGCACTGCACACAGCGCCATCGGCATGTTGCCGACGGTTGTGATGGCGGTGCATTCCAGAACCTGGTACCACGGCCGCCCGTCTCTGTGGCGGCCCGCCAGAGGTAACGTGTGGCGCAGCCGGCTGGTCCATTGACCTTGTCCTAGAGATGTCCCTCTGAAACCTCACCACGACAGCCGTGATGGTGGTGATGAGGGGCAACACATGCATGAGGTAGCTGCAGCGGCCGCTCCATGCGCTGCGCTGCTTGCTGGACTGGGAATCCGCGAGACGCAGAGAGCGCGAGCTGCCCACGCGGGGCGTTTGCGCCGAATGCATGCATGCGTGCACTCACCCGCCGCGATCGGGCCGGGAGATGCCGCAGTGCAGCCGAGCCAACGCCCGGGGTGCTGCAGGAGCAAGGCTTCGTGCTGCAGTTCTACCGGAGCATGGGGCTGTCGGGGCAGCAGAAGGAGGACCTCGCGGCGACGTGGCGTGTGTGGCGCAGCGCACGCTCCGACCTCGACGCGGACCTCTCCGACGCCCTCCTGCCGCTCGCAAGGCTCGTGCATGGCCTCGACATTATGCTCGATGGACCGCAGCCCTGCGCCGACCACGCCGGGTTGACCATCCACCACTGCGCCGGTGCGCATGGCGTGGAGGTGTGTGTGTGCGAGCGATGCGCCGCCAACATGGCCGAGCGGCTGCTGGGCGCGCTGGGGGACAGCACTGCGGCCGCGCGCCGGGCGGTGGGCCGCGTGGCGGAGGTGCACCGGCGGGAGGCGGCGGGCATGGTGGAGCTGCTGCGCGCGCTGTGCAGGCCGGGCGTGCTGTTCACGGCGGAGCAGCTCATGAGGCGCACGCCGCTCGCGCTGTGGCGTGGCGTGCACATGGACTGGCTGTGGCTGTGCAAGATGGCTGCGGAGGAGGTGTCCCGGGCGGCGGTCTTTGACGCGATGCGGCAGAGCTGCGGCGCCGGCATGTAGGCCGGTGCTGACGCGATTCTGTGGTAGGTGCCACACACCGGATCCATCTGTGGCTGGCTGTCCTAGCGGGACTGCGCCGGGAGGCAGCCACAGACATGCGGTGTAATTCATCAGCACCGGCCGCGGGTGGTTTCAGGACGCGACATGCGTGCCGCGCGTGCTGTGCGTGCTGCGGGTAGGCACGCGTGCCGCGTCCTGATACCCAGCGACCCAGGTCCCTCAACCCGCAGACTGCGGTTCCGGATGCACCAGCCTGTGCGAGAGCTGTGGGCGTGGGGCGGGCCGAGGATGTTCGTGCGGGCCGAGGATGTTCGTGCGGGCCGAGGGAGGCGGCACATCTGTGGGAGCCCACATTTGCTGATCTTACGTCTGAAGCGCAGCAACCGTGGGTTCCCCACCAAGGCGGCTCGACCCTGGGCGGGCAGCTGTGCACCTGGTGACATTGAGATCCACATTATGCAGCAGACGTGGAAACCTGCGCGCCAACAGGCGGGGCCAGACGTGCTTCTGTTCCGTCAAAGCTGGGCATACAAGCTCGAGCAATGGCCATGCTTCAGAGAGGACGGGGGGGGGAGGGGGGGTTCCATGATCAGGGTTTCATTATGTGCTGTGTGCATGATATACATGCATGTCTATCTGATATCAGCGCACGCCCGCGCACGATGTCTTAAATGGAAGGATGGAAGGATGGAAGGATGCCGCCGATGGGCAGCGCATGGGGGTGCCCAGAGGCGAGGTGTGGGTGAGAGTCCGTGGTGCTGCGGGGGATGTGGCGGGAGGCGCGGCCGGTTCAGTGGCCGTGCAGCCATCCAGCCGGGAGCCCGGAGTTCGCAGCCGCGGCGGCTGGCAGGTGCGCCGTCCGGTCGCCGCCGATGCCTGCGGTCACAGGGCACGCGGGCGGCTGTGGTGGAGGCATAGCGTGCACGGCGCGGCGGTAGTTTCCAGAACGCACCTGGGCCTCGTGTCCGGCGCGTCGAGCTGGTGTGTGAAGGCAGTATGTATAGACGTAGTGTAGGGTTGTTCCCCGGGAGCCCGGCGCAGGAGGAGGTGAGCGCGCGCTGCATGTTGTGCAGCGCGGCACGCAGGCGTGCGCACTCATGAATGTGGTCCGTGTTTGTGATCATCAGGGCTGGCTAGAGTAGGGGTTTGTGTTGAAAGTGCCTCCTCCGTAGGGGTGCTGGTAGATAAGGGAGTCCGCGCTACAGTAGGTGGCGCAGATCCCGGGTCCGGCAGGGCCTGCCGGCGGGGGCGTCGGCGATGATGTACGCTGTGCGCTGTGCGCAGACGACACGATAGGGTCAATTGGCGTACACGCGCGCGGGATAGCTGTGTGGATGCGGAGAGTGCTGCCGCCGGGCGTCGTGCCAGGCGGCGCGTGTTTAGGGTGTGGTGACACTGAAGCATGGCCATGTTTCATGGACCAGCATGGTGGTCAGAACAAGGGGGGGGGGGGGGGGGGGGGCGTGTTTTCCGGGCGTG
>JAUMHO010021370.1:14557-46487 GCA_032360965.1 Ulva armoricana
CCCCCCCCCCCCCCCCCCCCCCCCCCCCCCCCCCCCCCCCCGCGGGGGCCGGGCGGGCCCCCTGTCTCGCACAGGGGCGGATGCGGCGGCCAGGTGTCCGCGGCGGACCTCCGTGGCCGGGTGCTCTGCCCGGATGCGGCCTGTCCCCATGCAGGCTGGGGTGAGCGGAGGAGGGCGTGCAATGTTGTGGCCGTGTAGCCACACCAGGATGCGTCAGCTGCCTCGCAGCTGCTCAGGCGATGCCTGCTGTCCTGCCGGCACGCGCGACCGGGGGGCAGAGCCTCTCTGAGCACGGCGTGTGCTGCCCGCCCCGATTTGGCGCATGTGCCCCCGGTTCGCGTGTCGACGAAGGAAGCAGCGTTGCCATTGACCTCGTTGGGTCACCACTTCCAGTCCGTACTCACGTCGGGAACCCGTTCTGTCTGAGAACACTGGCAGAGCTGATTGCCGGCACACTCCACAGTGCTGACTCGTGTAACTCGACGCAGTACGCACCGCCCACCCTGTTCAGTGTTGACACATGCAGCTGGGACCAGGTGGATGAGCTTGAAGTGTTATGGGCGGCTGTTCAGTCCCTGACTTTTAGAGGGTGTCGGGAGGTGTCCTACTGTTCTGGTGTGACATCGGGCCCATGCACAAAGTACACGGTACACGGATGCTTCATACGCAGCAGTCTGACTTTGTTACTTTGGACCGGGTGTACCTGTGCCACGTTTGAAAGACGCTCCCCGTTCCACGGCCCCAGCGGGTGGGACTGCAATGCAGGCGTGTGTGCAGGCTTTGCAGCGAACCGTGTGCGGAGGAGTGGTCCATCCACTGGCATCTGCAAGGTGCGGTCACATCCACATGCTGAAGCGCGCCGGCTTTCGCTGCTGCTTACGCGTGCGGGGTGTCACGCACGTAACCGCAGATCAACCCAGCGCAACGCGACGCCCTCCAAACGGTGCACATCAACCCCTCGGCGACGGTTCGGCGTACCTCATACATACTTCCGTCATGGGCCGAACGTGATGCCACACGCGATGTCGTACCTCACGGCACCCGGTCGGGGCCGCACTGGATTGTACTCCCCAACTGCCCTGCACGCGTGAGCAACAGCGACTCCAGGCCCCCTGCGCCACTCGGTCCGCGCACCAGTGCGAGGCCCAAGAGCGCACATCCGTCACTTCCTGCGCCCCCGCAAAACGCTGGCAGCGCTCCTTCCAGGGTATACCCGCTCGTGCGCAATCGGCAGTGGCACGCTCAAGCATGTCTTTCTGGCAGGCCCATCTGCGTGCGTACCACACGTCTTGGGCACGAGTCTGCTGCGGTCACCAGCCCCAGGCTTGACCACGGCCAGCACTGCCAGCCCCTTGCCCGCTGTTTGGGAACGCAGTGCCCCCTCACCTTTTGGTTCAGGGCCGACAGACAAGGCCGCACGAGTGCGCTGCCAGAGTTACACGAGCGCGCTGCCAGAGGTACTCAGAGGACTTGGTGTCGGCACAGCCGATCACGCCACACACGACGGCGACAGTGCCGGTACCCGGTGACAGTGTCCTCCGCGGCCTGCCCGCGGCAGCCTCTTCCTGCACCTGCGTTGCATGCGCTGCGTCTACCCCAGTCGTCCATCCTACAGTGCTGCCTCCGCTACCCGCAGTCCCTCCCTGATGCTGCCCTCGAGCTCGGCGGTGGGGCCCCCCTCCGCTCCTGTCTTGCACTCGTCCGCTTCTACAACCAGGGATGCTGTGGACGATGCCCGGCCCGGTGTATGCTTTGGTTACTCTGCTCCAGATCTGGGGGCGCACCTGTCCTCCTCGATGCCACGGGCGCTGCCGGTGGTGGTGGCCCGGCGTCGGCCTAGCGCATGCATGCGTGCACACGGCTTCAGCCGGCTGGGGGCCTCACACTAGGGGTGCCTAGCAGTGTTATAACTCATTGTAATTAGTCATAGCGGCCAATTCTTTGGGGCTCAGACGTTCCCCGGAAACCGCGTTTGTTGGGTTTGGGATGCATACATGTCGGCGAAATTGACACGAGTGTCTCGCACCGTGCGTGTTGGGTGGCCGCTGCTGTGCCCAAAATGAAGATAAAAGTGACCGGGTATAACCAACGGAGAGAGGTGATGCCGGCACCGCAGATGCGACGTCATATGAAAGTGCACGCATGCTCCAGCGGTCATCACATCTTTACTCCGATCAACCCCTATGCCCGCCTCACTCATCCTCCAGAAGTATACCCCAACCGCACACTCACCGCGGAGTCCCCACACGCAGCACCACACGGGGCAGGAGAGCCAGACATCCACGCTCGGACACGGGACCATTCCGGAAGGCGGAGAGCGCCTGTAGCCGTAGACAGAACCAGGACGTGCCCACAAAATACGGTGGATCGGGAATCACGGCACACCCAGCCTGGCATCGGCCACAGCACCCCTACCGATGGGAACGGACAATGCGCGTGCAACGTAGGTCGCTGTGCCGACGACAAAGCCAGCCACAAAGTGAGTGCAGAGGCACCGTGTGTGACTGGACACGCTCACATGGTCAGCCCAGTGGTCGGAGGACGATATAAAAGCTGACCCCTTCTTCGGAAGGTCTTGGGCTCGAATCCGCGTGCCCCCCTGGGTTTCAAACACAGTCGCGCGCGACCACCTCGCTTAGCACAGGAGGAGGCCCTGCGAGTTCCGTGCGGTTGTCTGAGGGGGTTTTCCAGGTGGTTACCCCCTTGGCCCGTGGTCCCGGTGTCCCCGAGGATGTTAACGTCCTTGCAGGACATGGCGAGTAAGTGTCACATTCAAATTTACGCTCTGGCCTAAGACATGCCCAGTGTCCATTAACAATTGTTTAAAAGGTTGGTGCAAGCACAACTTGAGGGGTGTCAGGGGTGTTCCCTACAAGAGGTATGTATGCACGCTTACGTATCCATAAGGACAATGACCTGGCACTGATTGAACCCTCAAAGGCACACACTGGTGCAAACAAGAGCTATGAACTTGATCTACACGCATGTATGCAGACTGAGCACCGGACCAGTGTGCCGGGAGTGCAGCCCTTGATGCTGCCACAGCGTTCGCCTCCTCCTGCATGGGTTTAGGAAAAAAAACCAGAGAGATGTATATTTTAACAGACTTCTATTTTGAGTGGAATCACGCCAATCCATCCAGCCGTGTGGCATCCAATCATGCAGCGACATGTCCTGGGAAGGGCCACACCCAAGATAACCATTTCGGGTTTGGGGGTTTCGTTTTTGGGCACTTGTCTGCTTTTCTGTCCACAATACTCTTGTTTGCTTTTTCTTTTCTAGGGAAGTTTCTGGGTTTTGAAAATTTCGGGGAGTTTTGGGGGACTCGGCCTGAAAACCATTCCAGTGCATGCCGCATCGTCACAGGCTCCTGGCGTGTGTGATGAGTCTGCTATTTCTGCTATTTCTGCTGCGTCTGCTGTTGCTGGTCCATGTGTTGCACCCCTCTGCTTGTGTGGGTGCTGCGGTCCATCGCTGTATACGTACAGGTGTCGGTGGCGCCCGAGCAGTTATATTTGTCATTTCCTCGAATCGTCAGTTCTCATCCGTGATTCACGCCTCCTGGGATTTGTCGGGTGTGCTTTCTGTTTGCCGTCACAGGTGTCAATTGCATATGCGTGGAAGTGATCACAGGACCGTCCCACGTCCCATCGATGGAGTGAGCACGATTCATAGCTTGACATCGATGCGTCGATGTTTCGTAGTAACCACAAGATTGGGATACTCCGCGCGCGGCCGTGCCGCGAGACGAGATGTTGCTCGCATCGGAACTGTCGCTGCCGCACGCTGGAAAATGCACCTGCCTGTGCTTGGCGTAACACCGGTAGACGCTAGTATCACTGTCTTGTTATACGGACGATGTTCCGTGTTCATGTCTAGATGACGGGATTAAGAAGGACAGAGCCATGTCGTGGGATCACTTTTTTCCCGTTGAACACACTGCGACTCTGAAAAGACCCTGACATCGCGTACACGGGCAATGCGACATCATCAGACGAACGGAACTACGCAGTACAGCCGATTAGCTGCCTCTGCGAACGATCCCTGCTGCAGGTGCCCAAGGAAACATGCAGCACTGACCAATCCCAGCCGGTATCTACTTGCCGACGGCGATACAAGTGTACGTAGCTGAGATGCCAGAAGCACACGCTTTGAAGTTCGAAATATCTTCGGAGGATTGCAGATCGGGTGGCACAGGGAGCGTAGCGGAGTGTGGTGGATCCGGCACCGTAGTGGATGCCAACGCTGCAGCCGTGGGGAAGTCTCTTGGATCCGGACAGACGAATGCCGACGCACGACTGGCTAAAAAACGAGAAATCAATCGACAGTCTCAGGCTCGGTATCGTAACAAACAACTGGTGCGTGCTTCTGGCCTGTCACCGCGCTGAGTGCTGACCATATAGCCTTCGCCCCGCTTCATGAATCTAGTCAGCCTCAAATGGATCGGACCGTAATGTGGCAGTTGCGCCATTTGTTCGTATGCCTGAGAATCTACCTGCCACCGTGACCCCGGTTGATGGCATGCGTCGTCGACTGTTGAGCTCCGGTGGAATGAGTGATAGAAAGCATTGGTTTGCACAGCCGCTGGTTGACCCTCTTGCCGATTCTTCTTTCGTTTCTTGTCGTGTTTGGAGACATCAGGGACGTCGCTCGCAATCAGCGCTGTCGCAACTTCTTTCACGCACTCTGGCTTGCAAGGCCTACACTTCAGAGTTTCTGCAGGCGCCATGCTTAAGCCTGTATGTATACATGATGCAGTTCAGCTCGCTTCAGTGCGATCAAGGGCTTGCTATGGTGATCGGAACGCCAGCATCAGCAAGCACTGCTCAGTCTGTTGTTCTGACATCCACCCGTCCAGCCATGGACCCGTGGCAAGCACGCTCATTCAGCCATGTTTGGGCAGGGCCACAGCAAAACACAGTCATCAAACCACTTTATAGGAACAGGCAGTTCACTAGTTCCCTGCGCACGGGTCCATGTACGTGAAGCCAAACCCGGGGCCATGCAGCAAGACAGCGGCCTGCCTGCGAGCCGGTGCAGCTGCGTGCACATGGACGACAGGCCATACGATTGCAGCTCCGCAGGTTGCTTTCACTGCATGGTGGCGTGCTCACCGTATGCAGCCTTGGGTCACCGATCAGCATCCGACAGGGTGGTGCACTCAGTCCTTCGCGAGCTGACCCTCAACTCAGTCCAACAGCTTCCCACCCACCCTGTCTGCTCTCCATCTAGCAGATGCGGCAGGAGCGAGGCATGAGTAGCAGCGGTGAACGCAGGCAGTGCAGCTCCCGTGCGTGCCAGGACTCAGTCCACCACAGCAAACAGCCTCCTGGGCCGTTGCACTGGTGCGCTGCAAGGGGGCCTCTCAGCTGGTGCAATCCGTGCAGGAGGAGCTTCTGCAAGCCAGCAACGCAGTCGAGTCCTGCAGAGATGCGCAAGCAACTGCCAAGGCCCGCAGGCTGTGCCTCCTGTCTCAGAATCACACCTTGAACAGCCGCATCCTGCAAGCCAGAGAAGACCTCCTCACCGTCATACGCACAAAGGAGCTCGGCACCTCCCTGCCAAGCTCCGACCAGACCCTCTGTGAAACCACCAGCCGCCCGCGCAGCATCCAGCCCCATCTCGGCCGCCCCGCCTCCCCAGAGAACTCTGACAGCGTCCCGGACGGTGCGTCGGCGGCCGGGGCGTGCTCTCCGCACCCGGCGCCGCATGTACGGGCCCGCGGCCCCGCTGCGCGCGCTGCGCACAGCGCGGGCGACGGCCGCAGCATGCCCGTCACACTCGGCACCGGCTCTGTCGTGTCGAAACCCTCCGAGACCGTCACGGCCCCCCTCTCCGCCGCCGACATCTTGCCGGTGCCGCACCCACCCCGCAATGGGTCCCCGGGGCAACTGCTGCCGGGCGAGACCCCCGCCCCGGCACCTGCTGTGCCGTATACGTATGTGGCTACAGGGGTACTCGGCATGCACGCGGGCAGCGACGCTGCGGAGGAGCTCGCGAAAGCGCGGGAGATGACCGCCAAGGTCCAGGCGGCGCGGTGCCGAGCCGCGGCGGCGGCGGGGGTGCGGCCGGAGGGTGTGCGGTGGTTCCTGCAGTGTCCCCACGTGGCGGCGGGGGGTGAGCGCCTGTCATTCACGTCGGCCATCGCGTCGCGCAAATGCATGGCGTCGATGTACGCAAACCACTTCACATCGCTGCTCGAGAAGACGATGCTCGGGGCGGTCGCCGTCGTCGCCCCCGGCTCCACCGGCGGCAGATGTGCGCCTCTGTGACCACTTGCAGCCACTGCGTACATCCATGCGTGCGTACCTGCCCCCAGACCGCCGTCCCCGCTGCGACCTCCTGTGAGGGCACCGCGCCAGCGCCAGGCTGCGACACCACGGCGGCGGCTGCTGCTTCGCAATCTGCCGCGCTGTTAGCCCGGAAGCCAGGGTGCCCCCCGCGGCGGTCATCCGTGCATGACGCCGCGACCCTGAAGCACTGCGCTCGTGTGTTGCCCCTGAGCCAGGCGTGCCTGGGTGCAGGCTGCAGCGCCGGCGGCAGCGCCGCGGACGCGCAGGAGCTCCTCGGCAGCCCCGACGGCGACCCTGCCACGGCCCTCGCATCCCTCGACACCGCGCTCGCCGGCACGGACGACCTCCCCCCCGCAAAGCTGCACCTCTCGTGCGACGTCGGCGGCTGGACCCCTGTCGCCGCGGCTGTGCCGCATGTCATCGCCGCCGTCTGCCGCCGCTACCGCGGCTGCCTGCCTCGGCCGCTGTGGCTTCAGGCGTGCATCATGTGTGTGCGGTTCGTGGCGCGCCTCATCCAGTGGCACCCAGTGTTGACGTGTGCCTGCCCCCACAACGTGCCACGGGCGGACGGCACCCACAACCACACCGTCGGGATGTGCCCGCGGTGCTGCGTGTTCCTCTACATGCTGCGCACGCTGCGCGCTGAGATCTCGGCAGCTGTGGAGGTGCGCTCATCGCCCCCCCCGCTGACCCAGGTGTTGGCCTTGTCCCTCCGGGCTCCCGACCCCGGGGTACCAAACTAGCCCCTGGCCTGTGAGAACTGTGCATCGAGCCCGGGATGGCCCCACAACCTCCCGGGTCTCCCCGCCGGGGCCGTCGCCGCTCCGCCTGCCCCTTCTACCGCTTCATCGGTTCCGAATCAGATCCACGGCCGCGTCCGGACGGCCAGCCACCCGCAAGGGGCCATGTTGGCCCGGTGCCGGGCAGCGACGCCACACCCGAATCGTATCCGTTGCATGGAGGTGCCATTGCGCCGGCAGGAGGCCGTCGCGAGGGTGCAGTGCGGCCGTGGTGAGGATGGGGAGGGCGTGTGCAGGGCGAGCCGTGGAGTGTGGAGCCTGTGCCGGTGGCGGACGTGCAGGCTCGCTTCGAGCACGTCTACGCCTTCTGCGACCTCGTCGTCACGCAATGCATGACGGACCAGCCCGTCATGTTCCGGCAGCTCATCTGCTCCTCCCGTGCAGCCGAGGGCCGCGGCGTGGCTGTGGTGTGCCCCCTTCTCCCCTGGCCCTGCATGCATGACCGGCACCGGCCCCGCCGCGGCACGGGTACCAGCGGCAGGCTCAGCTCAACACAAGAGGACGTCGCGGCGGGTCCGCGGCGTCGACGTATGCGCTCGCTGCCATGCTGTGCCGGTCGGTGTCCACGGTCAGCGGTGCCCGGTGGTGTCCGCGTCAGTCAGGGCTGGCGCCTGGCCGCCGCACCCAACACACCACCGGCCACACTGCGATACGGTCCACAAACCTGTGTCATCACATCAGGCTACATGCCGCAAGAGTCAGAACGGCATGGCCGTGACGGCTGCCGTGGTGTCCCCCGGCCGCAGCGCCCTCGAGAGACTGCGCAGCCCCTGCGGCATGGATCCTTGTCGACAAGCGAACGGCATCATCGCCAGCGCCCCCCCACCCACATGCAGTCGCCGCCTCCATGCAGGGTCAACCACCGCACGCACGTCGGCTGTGACAGAGCGCCCCGCTTTGAGCACTGAACCTGCAGGGCTGCACTGCTGCTGGTGTAGGCCCTGTCGCGGGAGCCTCGGCGCGCGGCTGCAGGTGTGAAGAGACGACCCGCCAATGCGAGGGGGGGGTGGTGTGCAGGAGTACAAGGTCGTGCTGGACCTGTTCACGCAGATGCGGATGCCGCACAAGCAGGTCAGGGCGGTGGCAGGTATGTGGAGCGCATGGTGCCAGGCCCGGAGGGCGTTGGACCATGAGCTCTCGACGGCACTGCTGCCGCTCGCGGGGCTCCTCGGCATGCCCGACATCGTACTCGGCGGCCAGCCTGCCCTGCCGGGGCACTGCGTTCGCAGCGTGAACACCGGCGGCTGGCTCAGCGACGGGGCGTGCAACGGGGTGGGGGGGGACGGCAAGGTGGACGGCGGCAGCGTCTGCATCTGTGAGCTGTGCGCGGCAAACATGGCGGCACGGCTGCTCGGCGCGAGCGGCCGCAGCACGGCCAGCGCGCAGCTGACGGCGGCACGCGTGGCGGCCGTTCACCAGCGGGACGCGGACCTGTTTGTGGAGGTGCTGCGCGCGATCTGCATGACGGGCGTGCTGTTCTCGCCGGAGCAGCTCATGCGGCAGACAGCCCTGACTCTGAAGGACGGCGCACTCGTGGACTGGCTGTGGCTGTGCAAGGTGGCCGCGGAGGAGGTCGAGCGGGAGGCAGTCATCGGGGGCATGCAGCAGAGCTTCGGCTTTGTGTAGGCTTTGTGGAGCGCTTTTCGTAGTCCGGTCAACGGGACGCGCCGTTTCGAACGGCGGGGTCACCCAAACGGGAGACACGCAATAATGGGGGCCCAGCCCGGCTGATGTCGGCTGCGCACGCGGAGCGTGAATACGGGCGGGCGCCAGGGTTTCGCCACCGCAGCAGCGGTGGGCCAGCGTCGGTGTCGGCATGCATGATGGCACACAGGGACGAGGCGCTGGTGCGAGTTTGCACAGATTGCAGGAAGCGGGGAGGAGGAATGATGTGAGATGAAGAGGTGGCCGCGCTCGTGGGCTGCCGGGTCTGACGGCCCCTGCACGGTGTGTGTGCGTCTCGTCGCTGTGCACCGTCGGTGCCGATGAGACTGCCTGCGGCCTCGTGCCTCACGCCGCCGCAGTGCAGGGGGGACAGCGCAGAGGCGCTGCTGGGATGCAGAGAGGTGGCGCGCGGACCGTGCTGTGTCTTGTGGGTGATAGTGGGGCATGCTGTGGTCTACTGGGCCAATGCCTGTGCCGCGTGATGTGCACATGCGCTGGATCTGCCGGCGGTCAGTATCGGTTCGGCGCAATGCATTGCTGCAGCTGCACCGTGGTCGTGACGACGAGGCCATGCGCGGCCCTGGGCAAGGCGATTCGTCAGAGTGCATGCCACACATGCATGTCCTGACGGGCTGCATGTGCGGTTCGGCTGAGCTGGTGCGAGTTTGTCCAAGGTCGTGCCTGAAACTATCGTGTGAGCTAGATGGAAGCTGTAACAGAAGAGCGCTCCTGGTTACCGGGTGAGCCGGTCCCCTGTACCAAAGCAGGATAGGAACTCACAACTTGCCAAGAAATCAGACGCCGTTTCCGCGGGTGGGCCATACGATCACAGAGAGCCCCACGACACGACTGCATCTCCCTGCCCTCCATGGAGGTGCCGTGGCTGGAGTGAGCTGGGGCTACTGCGTTCCCGCCCTTGCCCTTGCAGTACCCGCCCGAGGCGCGCTTGTCTGGCAGCTGTGGAGTGTGCAAGCAAGGTTCTAGATGGACCAGGGTTCTAGCCCGATTGAGAGTTGGCCAGTTTATGCATCGTTTTTTTCAACGGATCGTGCTGATGTTGCGCGTTTTACCACGATGAACTCCGAAGTCTTCTCGTGACTCTAGCCCTTCTCATCTGTGGATACGCAGGGGCACACCCAGCACTGCAGCTAGGCACGACTGAACGGGACAGTCCTGCTGCATGTAGGCGAATTGGCCACATTTTTGCTGCATTGTGAGAAGTCTAGCTTGGTTTGTGTGTGGACTCAAGGGGGAAACGTTCTGGGTGAGGCGACTGGCGCGTTGCACACCTGGAACGTAGGCATTGCGCTGCTGATAGTAGTCTCTACGCGGTCTGATTGTTTCGCTCGTGCTTTTACCCCTTGGCGATGCTGGGCTGTTGCTTTGATCTCTTTGTGACACCAGCACACCCTCCGCCTGTCAGGACTGGACGGCGTTTCGTAAGAGGACTCTGTGCCCGGTTCATTGACGAGCGCTCTACAATACCTGCCACCGCCGTTCTTTTGAACACACACCTGAAAAGCAATCTCTCTGATTGAGTACACGGACACTAGAATAATGACCCTGTGTTTGAGGACAGTGGGGTGGCCCCAGGGCAGGCCGACCTGACGCTGTACGGACCCAGCAAAGCGACCAACCAACAGACACGGCTGTTCCTATCATGAAACTCCGGTGGGCAACTACCCACATCCTTCATCAGCGAGCCGCACGCCAGTCATTCGCAGCGTGCACCAGCGACACACCACTCGCTGCCACCCCAGCCATGAACACGCGGCAACCAGGAGGCGAGCCGCAATGCGGTTTGGTGAGCCTGGCTTCCCGACCGCTGCAAGCGGCGGCACCCTCGCCGGGAGCCGGCCACCTCAAGGCACGCCGCTCACGCCAGTTTGTTCGGGCCGGCGCAGGTCAGCGCATGCGTGAGGCCGCCAGGTCTACAGCCCGATGCAGATGTGCTTCTCCTCCACAAACTCACGGAGTCCGGCCGCGCCGTTCTCGCGCCCGAGGCCGGAGCGCTTCATGCCCCCGAACGGCGCCGTCTCCGACACGATCGCCGTCTCGTTCACTCCGACCATGCCGTACTCGAGGGCCTCAGCGACGCGGAACGTGCGGCCGATGTCGCGCGTGAAGAAGTACGCAGCCAGGCCGTACTCCGTGTCATTTGCCATCGCGACCGCCTCCTCCTCACTCGAAAACCTGCTCAACGCACCACGTCGTGGCTACGGCGCGTCGGCAACGCCCCCGGTCACAGCCTACTCGCTGCGCAGTCGCGCACGAGGTGCGCCGTGTGGCGGGGTCGGCTTGACAGGGATCCCATGGTAAAGCGGGTCGACACGCCAACATGCATTGACCTGTATCTGTGGCGTTCGGTGCACAGACGTGCGGCCACCGGGCGGGTGGTGCGATGCATGTGAAGAGTGTGAGTGCACCCTGCTGCACTCGAGAGAACCCTACGGAGGCGCCGAGGTCGCTGACGCGTCGTCTCTGTGACCCCTCGCGCGTTGCCAGGGATGAATGCCGGGATGAACGGATCGCATGAGCTCAGCCCAACACCGTTGCAAGGGACCATAGGTATCCCCAGCGCTGCTCTACCTGCTGCTGCGCAAAGGGCCGGAACGAAAGCACGGCCTGCAGTGCTACTTTTAGCAGAGAGGTCAAAGCCAAGACATCCACTTTCAGGCATGGTTTGTCAGGCGTGCACCCCAACAAGTGCTCGCGACAAGTGAACACGGACGCAGTGTGTGGCTGCCTTGCGGTGCAGGTGGCGCCGACTGGTTCAGTACTCGGTTCAGGAGTGCATGGCACGTTGGACATGCTCACAGTGCGATGTGCTCTACTTTTTTCAGGAGCCTCATCATGCTCAGTGTGCCAGCTAGGCCCGGCTGCCGGCTTTGCCTCCTGAACAACGAAAAACACGACACGGCCCGGCAGCCGCGCTGCAAGCTGCTGGCAAACAGCTAATTACACAACCACGCACTTGTTCAACACAGGCAGCCGTGCGCAGGGCTCTTGCTGTACTCTCCGCGCACAACCCAGGCCACGGTGTGTACGCGCCACAGCCGGTGTCCCCGCTGCGCGACACCATGGCCACTGGATGGTCGGCTCACAGGACACCGCAGCGATCCGACAAAGAGGGATGCAGGCTCGCGCAGACAGCGACACGCCGAGGCGGTACCATCATTCGGTTCGATCGACCGGATGACGGTGCGTGAGTGCACAGCATGCGCAGGATGCTCCTGCATGGAGATGCCTGGCCTGGAGTGCAGCAGCTACAGGTGCATGGGGCCGTCATGAGCCATGCATGCGGGTGCTCCATGCCGCAGTGACACCCGCTGTGTGACACTGCGAACCACTTGCGCGCAACTGGCGTCGCATCGCAGCGCGAACTGAAGCCACACCCCGAGGGGTGGAGCAGGAGCGTCCCTGAGAACGTAGAGCGGAAGCCGCCGTAGAGCGGAAGCCGCCGCCGCCGGGACATCCTGCCGACATCACCGCCAAACACGGCGACCGGGTGGGTGGGGGCAGACGGCAACCCAGTCAGCGGGGGCGTACTTGAGCAGGGGGAGCACGGGGGCAAACGTCTCCTCCCGGAACACGCGCATGTCTCTTGTCACGCTCTCCAGCACCGTCGGGGCGAAGAAGAAGCCGCGGTCGCGGCCTGGCGGCACGCCGCCGCCGCAGGCGACGCGAGCGCCGCGCGCAACGGCGTCGGCCACGTGGTCTGCCGCGTGGTCAACCCTGGCCTGGTTGATGCACGGCCCCATCTGGGTGGCCGGGAGCATGCCGTCGCCGACCGCGAGCCGGGCCATGCGCTGCACGATCGCGTCTCTCAGCCGGTCATGCATCGCATCCTGCACCCCCCAGGCACGTCACGGGATGCCCTCCGGAAGCCGTGCATGGCGGGCGGCAGCCGCTCCGCCGAGTTGCGGAGCACAGCGTGCAGGGGTTCCGCTGCTGTGATGCGGCCAGAGGCGCAGAGGAGGGCCGGACACGCTTGCAGGGGCGGCTTCAGGCGCGTGCAGCACGCACGCGTTCAGGGAGCGCAAACAGCACCCCTGTAGCCACCGTCCACTTGTTGGACGCGCACCGCAACAAGGACCCGGTTCGCGCAGACGCAGGTCTGGCCCGCGTTTCGGAGGCCCGAGGCGACGGCCGCGTCGGCGGCGGCGTCCACGTCGGCGTCCTCAAACACGATCAACGGCGCGTTGCCCCCGAGCTCCATGCTCACCCGTTTCACCGTCTCCGCGGACTGCCTCAGCAGCAGCGCGCCGACCGCCGTCGACCCCGTGAACGCGACCTTCCGCACCGCGGGGCTCGCAGTCAGCGCCTTGCCGATCGCGGCGGCGTCGCCGGAGACCACATTGATCACCCCTGTAGCCACCGTTCTCCATCGCTGGGCGTGTTGCCCGGGAGGCCCGTCTCGTGCGCAACTGGTCTGATGGGCACGCCGTATGGAGACAGAGGTGGCATGATAGATGGGGGTGCCCACGAGTGCGTTCAACACGTGGAAGGGGCGGAAGACAAAGAGGGGAGCGAGGGTGGTGATGGTGTGCGGCATGACAGCAGGGCCGGGGTGACAAGGTCCGGAAAGGCAGGGGGGGCGGCCAGGCTGCGGGGTTGCATCAGTGTCGGGGTTGCACTTCCACGGATGCGCGGCGTGGTAAGGTCTGGCGACTGCCGCGCTGCTGCGCCGTCAGTTTGGGACGACATGGCATCCAACGGCGAGAAGTAGGCGATGTCACGGCCGCATGCAGGGGCTAGTCTCAGCCGTCATGTGTTCGGGGCTTACACCTGGAAAACGTTGCCACAGATCCAGAGTTGTTGGCTTCGGGAGGTCTGCTAAGGCGCACTGGCGATCGCCATCTCAGAGCGGGCCCCCACCACTCGAGGGCCTAGCCGGTCGTGTCGTGAGGCGACAAAGGGCTAGTGGGGCGAGGGCCTAGCCGGTCGTGCAGCGATCGAGTCGCAGGCGAGCTGGACATGACGACACAACAGCAACCGGAGCAGCGGAGCCGATCTGAGTGTGCTGCCATGACCGAACCGCCCCCAGCGATGTGATCCGGGGCACGCATTCAAACAGATTGAAAAGAACAGGAGGATCGGGAGTGACGCCACGCTCGAACGGGCATCGGCCTACCAACCCTGCCGGAGAGCTACCCTCAAGAGAGAGAGCTTTGTGGTTGGCTGAACCTGTTGCCAGCCAGGTCTACGTGCCTCTCTAGAAGCTTCTCCAGAAGGCATGAAGCGCAGGCCAGACGCGAGGCACACGGCGTGGGTGAATCGCGCAGAGGGTCAATGATTGCCAGAAGCGTTCATGGGCTGACTGGAGGGTGGCCATCGCGCAGAGGGTGGCCATCGCGCGCGCCCCACCGGCCCGCGTGCGCGTTGAGTGGGGGGACGGGAGCGGACCTGCGGGCAGCCCGGCGGCCGCATGCGCGAGATGCGCGACCGCGAACGCTGTGAGCGGGGTCTCTTCGGAGGGCTTCAGGACGACGGTACAGCCGGCGGCGAGGGCGGGCGCGACCTTCCGGGTGATCATCGAGAACGGGAAGTTCCACGGCGTGATGGCGGCGACGACGCCCACGGGGTGATACATCGTGAGGTGTCGCCTGCCCGCCGCCGTCGGCTGCAGGACGTCGCCGACGAGCCTGCATCACGGTGCGACTGCAGCCACGCGGAGTCAGGACAACTTCGCGCATCGGCGACATGGAGCCAGGAACGGCGAGGCGCTCACGCATGAGCGGGGCCACGTGGAGCCACGACTACCTGCGGCTAGTGTGCCCCGCAGACGGCGTATGGTGGGGTTTCGAATGGTCGTGTGGGTTGGCTGGCAGCACCCATCGCTGTTGGCCGGATGTCACCCGTGGTTGTTCTGAGATGCCGTGCTAGGTTGTCGGGCGATGGCATGCGCGAGCTATGAAGATGCCCCCTAGCTACAGCCGGGTGACAGGCAGAAGGCTGGGTCAGGGCCTCTAGATGTGCACCGTTGGCGGAGCAGCACCGCTGGGCCTCCTCTGCAAACCACTCCACCGAGGCCAGGCCCGCCGCGAACTCGTTCTGAGCTTCCTTGACTGGTTTCCCGCACTCGAGGACCATAATGTTGACAATGTCGTCCTGGTTCTGTGCCATGGCTGCGTGCCACGCCTTGAGCACCTGGGAGCGCTGCTTCGCGGTGGTCGCCCTCCAGGCTGGCCATGCTGCCTCCGCACAACCAATTGCACGGTGGGTTTCAGCAGATCCTGCGGAGGCTACCGACGCTATCGTTTCCTCTGTTGCTGGATTAATGACCTGTATTGTGCAGCGGCAATCGTTTGGCTGCTGCGCGTGTGCAGGCTCACTGCGCGCGTATTACATCCGAGCCGCGGCTGATACAGTGTGTGTTGGCCACACAGGCGCAGACGGTGTGCAAGCGTCACAGAGATAGGCTACTTTCTTGTTTATCTTAGCAATGCCACTCTTGTGTGCCGACAGCTTGGGTGTTGCGGAGTCCCGCACTTGATACTGTTTCGTCGCCACGTCATACCATTCGCCCCCGATCAGTGATGTGTATCGAAGCAGATCTTTATTTTCGACGTGTTCCTGAAGAGCCGTAGACACCGCAGCAGTGGACATGGCTTGTGGCCAGTGCTTTCGCTCAGCTGCCCTGGAATGTGGGATGCATCGGCCCAATACGCTTCCCGCACACGCACACCGAAACATACGTACGCTGTACCCGCAGACTATGCAGTTGCCGCGATGCAGGGCGTGGCACGGTCAGGATCAAATGGTGTCCATATCAGGTCAGCAGCGAACAAATTTAAAGCGAAGGGTCGCATTGCGAACGATCATTGTGTGTCAGTGCGGAAGCGTGTGGCAAGCACCGCGGGTATTCACCTTCAGCATCCCAGAGCTGTGTGTTGGGCGCAAGTCTTGGCCGCGAGTTCACGCCAAAGATCTCTAGCCCCATTGCGTCGTTGTTGATCCTTCCGCCATCATATCTGAGGACCTGAGATGTCAACATCACTGCAGATGCACAAGTTGCAGATAACCACAAATCACCGACTGCATGTACTGTTTCATGTGAGCCGATCGCTGCACGCACCCGCAAGTCCTCTCGTCACAAGTACGCGGGGCCGCGGCATTAGCCAGCAAGCAATCAGGTGAACTATAGAATTGTCGAAATTGAAACAATCTTGAGAGCTTGGCCAGTTTTCCCGACTCTGCCATTACGACCAGCTATCCTCAGGATGTACCTCCTGAACCTAGGCATCTGCATTGCAGTCAACTGGATCGCGTTCGTGCCTGCTGCAATAATGCAGGTCTGCGCATCACCAGCTCCTAAGAATTGGTAGGGCTTGCTGATGGGACCCGTTCCTGTTCACAGCTGTGCGCGCGTTGATCAAGTCGATGCGGCATTCGTTCCTGCAGACTAGCGGTCAGCAATACACACGATAGAGCTGGGTGCTTAGGCATCGTCTACTCCCGCGTGGCAGTAAGCCTGTGATACAACGTTGCCTGCTCCCGAATCTACGCCAACAGACGTTCTATGAGTGCAGACAGACGCGTTCTATGATGCGACAGGCTCCGTCGCTGCTTTGGCGGTGGTCACGTCATGCTGGCGACAGGTTCAGCCAGACTCTACATTGGCTCCGGCGAGCCTTATCGCCATGATGCTGGTGTGTTTATGGGAGGTCAGGCTGGGATCATTCCTCCTTTACAGAATATGCAGGCTTGGCCATGACAGTCGAATGGACAAGATGAAGCGACAGCCATCATTTTTCTTCATCGCCTGGACGATGCAAGGGATTTGGATCTACATTATCACCTTACCTGTCCAAGCTCTTGCCATTAGTGACGCGCCTGCTAGCATGGGCAGCGTACGCCACCTTGTGGGTACTGCTGGTCTGCTGGCATGGGTTGCAGGTTTCCTGACTGAGAGTATTGCAGACTGGCAGAAGCTGCAGTTCCGACTTCAGCCTGCAAACAAGGTGAATCTTGCCTACTGGTCAGCATGTGCTGCTTGCACGAGCACCGCTCCTCCAAACGAGAGCATCCACACGCACACGCTACAGCCTGCTCACATCAGCACCACTAGCTGCATCGTCCTCATGGCAACGCTGCTGCACCCGATATCTCTTTAATTACACCACAGTGCTGTGCACCAGGGTCGTCTCTCACCGTCAACTCGCTTCCACGGCATGCTTGCTAGACACACCGTGGCAGTGTTTCTGTCCCTCTCAGTACAACGGTCATGCTGTCATACCGGCTAGACAGAGCACGGCATAATCCCCGCATCGCTCACACTCTACTCCATCACAGCCGCTGCTCAACTCAGCATGCATGCTCCTAGTTCTTCGCGGGTCGCCCTGCCATTTCCTGGCTGCATCTGCGTTCACCGACTGAATCATGTCCACTAGCTCACACTGTCGGTACTCACCGGTTACACGGGGGGTTGTCTGATTCGTCCTTCCAGTGTTTCACTCCAGGGCTTGAGCTTTCTTCATACGCAAGGCAGGTGGGCCACCGTGGGGTCTGCCTTGCAGGGCAGATTCATCACGACGGGGCTGTTCCGTTTTTCACGGTATCCAAACTATTTTGGAGAGATGCTGCTGTGGGCTGGGCTGGCTCTCTTCAGTGCCACGAGGCTCGCCAGCCCGGTCGAGTGGCTGGTGGTGGCATGCTCCCCTGCATTCACCTACCTCCTCCTCACACACGCTTCAGGCATCCCTTTACAGGTACCGAACCAACTCCGCTCCGCTCTCTTTGCCATGATCTACAGCACGTCCCTGGCCTGAAACGCAGCACACACGTCGACTGCATGCATCACGTCGCAGCCGCACAGCTCCACCGTACGCTGCTGGCTGTGGAGAGACGATGGCGCTGCTGCTTCGCCTGCCTGCTCCCAGATGAGAGTGCTGCACAGATCCAGGCAATGGCGAGTTTGGCACGCACGATGCACTGCGACGCAACGTGGCCGGCCTCCGTGTGTGGGCGAGCATTCCCACCGTGCTGCACTCTGCAGCGCAGGTGCCTCGCGGGGCGAGGCTGGCAACCCTGTGCGACCACCACTGAGCTGTGAGGCTGCACGTCACCTGAAGATGCCCTGAATGCAAGGATGGGTACATGCGATGCCGCACATCACCTCAACTGCCAGACCGCATGCAGGAGCGGCAGGCCGAGAAGCGGTGGGCAAACGACCCCGGCTTTGTCCAGTACCGAGCCGGCACGCGGCTGCTGCTACCACTGCCCAGGATCTGACTTCACGCAGCAGCGGTCGGCCGAAGCGCGCTGATGGTCACGCCGTGTGGCCAGCGGGTGCAGCGCGCAGCGCGGGAGTAGTGTGCATCAACCCCGAGCGCGGCAATGGCCCAACGGCCGCGCGAGGTGCGCCGCCTGCAGCGGGCACATGCCGTAGTTCGTGCGCAAACCGGCGGTCGTGGACGTGAGGATCAGTCCGCTCGTGACGGGTGCAGTGGCGGACGCCCTTGTTCTTCCGTTCCTGTCGTCTTTGTTTCCTTGTGATGCGCGTGGCACGTTCTCACGCCCACAAGCAGTCTCCGGGTGGCGGATGCAAGCCTATCGATACGGTGCATGGCCAGCCCCACATCCCGCGCGGCACTGGGAAGACTGGCACGGCTTGCGTACGGCTTCTGTACACAGCATGACCGTTGTACTGAGAGGGACAGAAACACTGCCACGACGTGTCTAGCAAGCATGCCGTGGCAGCGAGCTGGCTGTCTCAGGGCGCCGCCACACCTGGCTGCAGCCGTGCATGGTGCCGTGCATGGTGAGCAGGGCGCCGCCACACCTGGCGGCCCCGCGTGATACAGGGCCCTGGACGCACTGGTGGGTGCGTGCAACTTGCAGCGTGAAGAGCTCTGGCTTGCCGTGCGCAACCCGGGAGTTGCGTGGCTCGCATGGCCCCGAGCTGTGCTACCTGTCAGAGTGTTCGTTCTTCACTGTGGACAAGTAGAGCGTATGGAATATGGCATTTCGTTGCTGGTTGAGGAGAATGGCACTGTGAGTAAAGCCAGGTGGATGCTGCAAGGAGGAGCTTGCGTCCTGGAAAGTAGTGACTCTTCTGGGGATGTGGACGGTACCGGTACAAATGTGTTGCTCTCGTGTGTGTGCAGTGGTTGAATCGTTCGGCGGGGGCACGTGAGTGTTGTTCACTCTGTTACCCGGATGCCTGTAATGGGTTCAATAGGCTGGAGGTACAACGATGAGCAGGGCTACGGTTTTGCAAAGAGAGGCGACACACGTGCAACAGGCCCAGAGCACCTGTGCTGTGGTAGATACATCTGGGCATGACGCTCCAGTTGGTGTGCAGTCCATCTGGCCATCACTGGTGGTTCGCCAGATTGTAGCCTGTAATGCAAGGTAGTGCGACCCGTTTTTCTTTTCGCTGAACCGCTAGACCTGACATCAGTGTTTTGCACAGGCTGTGCACTCTCGTGGATTGACACACGGACACAATGCGTCTGATGTGTCTGATTCCATCTATACGGACGCGAGACAATTCCGTCTATTTGACTCTAGGTGAGCTATCTATGGCACCAATGTTCAGGTTCGACCCCATACATCGACGTGGCGATTCTGGCCGTGCATGGCTATGAATGTGTGACTCATACTGTGGCGATGGTGCTTAAGCACTGAGGTGCAGCACTGCGAGGTCTTCCCGAGATGGTCATTTCAGTAGCTTGCACCACGCTGATTCACTCTGACATGTTCGACATCTGTCAATCAGCTTACTGGCAAACATAGTCCAAGTGAAACGTTCGCCCTGCATGCGCGCTTTCACGTTTATGTGAACTCACGCCACTCTTTGTATAAATCATAAACATATTTCTAGTCGGACTGACAAATAAATACAGTTTCGTGCAGTCACATCTTGTCTGGAGCTGGGGAATGGTACATCCAGGTGGGACGAGGTGTAAGCCACGTACGTGGGCAATTCTCCCGGAGCGAGACCATCGCGGCGCTGCAGCAACATCTCCAAGGCTACACACTTCATCAACAGCATTCCCCTCGGTGAGACCTTTAGAACTGTTACAGCTCCATAGGTGATGTCGACGTCCTGGCAGTGGCCCTTGCGCGATGTTCTACCAATAAGAATGGCCATGCAGGGATCAATACAGGGCACGCCTTCGCTACATATGAATGTATATGCTCTACCGCGTGATGCTAGAGCACGCGCTGTTGGAATGTCACCGGGCAAAGCAGACATTTGCATTGAGATTGGGAAGGCGTACGCTCGAATGCAACGCCCAGCACGCTACAATATGACATATAGTAAAGCTGTGGAGGTAAGTATCATTCCTTCAATCTCCTATTCTCCCATCGCTGTGATCGCAACTGCGTTGGGTGTCTAGATTGCTCGTCGTTGCCAACACCAGGCAAGAATTAGCTTTGACCCAATCAACTCGACTAGAGTGTCACCGGCATGAATTTGTGCAAAATTCTAATAATTGTGAGCATTGCGGCATGACGAGCAATTTCCCGCTGCCAACGTTGGCACGCAACGGCCCAGTCATCGTAACAATGACAACATCGCAACACGAGGTTTTATTGCAGCATGCTTTCAGCGAGGAAACCCACCACGTTGATGCTTGATGTATCTCGCCATTATGTTGCAGAGTTTTCGAGGGTGGTGCGTGCTGGCGTACGAATGTGGCTACCGAGAGGAAGACCTGCTGTTGAAGCTGACCGAAGCTTGTGACACGAAATCATCACCAATCCCAGCAGCCAGCGTGCCGTCCTGCTTAGAAGGTGTCTGCCTCATCTGGGAGACGCTTGAACAATCAGCAAAGCCAATAAAAAGATGGGCAAAAGGTGTGCAATCCGAAACATCACCCAGATCCAGACAGCTTCGCGATGAAACGCTCAGCGAATTCTCTGTTTACAGCACCACCTATGACGGAAGCAAGCAAAGCGAAATGGCAGGGATTTGTTGGCCTCATATGCCGTGCCTACTTCGAGCAGCGCATGGCCTCTTACCCAATGGACCGCCTTCACATGGAGCTAGCAGCAGGTGGACGGCTTGAAGCTGATGTCACCGTCGCCGAGTGGTCTCGGCTTGTTTTTGACACCCTGAACACCGTTTCGCCACAGTTCCCCAAAGACTGAGAACTGCACTACCATGCTACTGCTGGAGCACCGATGTGGTGCCCTCGCATCACAGCCTCGCATCACCCTCGCATCACAGCCAGACTATTGCGCCGGCCAGAACTTCCTGATCCAGACGCCCCGCGCAGCTCAGGCTTTCCAGTCAGGCGCCGTCTCGCATGCCGCTGCGGATCAGGGCTGGATTGCGTCTGAACAAGCCAGCAGCGAGCTGACAGTGTGTGTCAGCTGTGGCTTTGTTGGGCAGGCGTGGCGTGGGGAACAGAAGTTTGCTTCCCTTGCATGTATGGCAGTGCAAGTGCGAGCATGATCACACTTCTATTGATCCCTGCGCAGTTTTTGGGGCTATTTCAGGTAGAGACGTGTGTTGGTATCAAGTGATCGGTGCCCTGGTAGCCATTAATGCCATGCATGAATGGTATGGCAAGGCGCTGGTGTGGTCGTTTGAGTGGCTTTGACGCATCCATCGTGTAGCCTACACAGGAGGGCAGATGTGTGGCCCTGTGAGTGGGGCGATCGTGGCCAGCACGTGTCGCGGTGCAGCAGACGACATGTGGCGGAGGAACAGAACAGGTAGTGCTTAGGCATATCCAGTGCAGCGTGAGGGCTCTGGTTGTACGCAGCTGCAGAACAACTGCACACTGCTGTAAATTATGCTCACCAACCACAGCCACACAGCGTCCGTGTCAACGTCACTCACCTAGCTGTTGGAATCGTTGAGGATAGTCAGAATTCAGCTGGCAGAATGTTCAAGAATGTGATGCACCTGCCCACCGTGTGAATATGTTCAGGCTTCACGCAGTAACCTGCAGCTGATGACCAGATGAGTGTGGCCTGGGTTTTCACACGGAGCAGACACATCCCAGGTTTCGATCAGAGGTTACATGCAGCTGATGCGAGTATGCACTGTGATCCAACCCGAAGTGGGAATTTTCAGCTGTACTAGCCGTACGTTTCCCATCTAATAGAAGAACATCAACATCGAATGTGTTCCTCAAAAGTTCTCATGGAAAGCCACTAACAAGTATAGCAGCAGCCCACCAGCTTGTCCGAGCAGCCAAGACCTTCAGATGTGCTGTCCCTGCCAATTCTCAGCTTGATGGTGTCTATAAAGCTGGCTTGCAGGCTTGTGATAGCTCAAGGCTTGTGATAGCAGGCTTGTGATAGCTCAAGGCTTGTGATAGCAGGCTTGTGATAGCTCATGAACACCTGGAGGGGACAGAAAGCTATTGCATGGGAGGGTGCGGCGGCAGGAGTGTAGCACTCCGAACCACTCCGCAGCCTTTGCCACAACAGCCGCGCCCACAATTGCTCGTTGCCATTATGAGGTGTTGTTAATGCAGGTTGGCACATGTTCTGTGAAACAGATATTAACAGGTGGCATCAACGGCATTAACCAGCAGTTTCACAGTTGAATGACGTGGCTACCCCATGAGATACGCAGCAGAGACCATCAAGCATACACTTGATGGCTTGAAAACTGCAGTGCACACATCTCACGGTAAATCAAGCAACTTTGAGCACAACGTAGAGCCAGGATGGTTCAATGATCACCAGACAACGATACGCTCACAATGGTTAAATGCTTACAAGACAACGATCCGCTCACAGACACGCTTGCTTGCTCGAAGCACGGATCGCAAGAAACCCGCATACCTTAGCCCAACTGCGGACTTGACTCTTCCGTGTCCTTGACTTTCTTTTGAGCGTGCTCGTACTTCCTGTATAGCTGAATCATGCCAGTGCAGGCCATGAACGCATTTACTGCTAGCAGGTTGTAGTTCACTGGCATAATGTCAAGCGAGTATTTTGACCATATAATGCCAGTTGCGGTGACAGCGCATTGCATGGGTGTCGAGACTTGGTCCGGGTCGCGGGAGAGATCGGAAAGGTTGGCAATGCTGATTCCCCACTTAAAGGTTGGCGCCCAGAAGAAAATTGTTTTGGGGCCAGCAGGACCGTTCAAGAAATTCCTAAACTGTGCGCCGAAGGATGCCATGGTTACGGTATGGCAAGAGCCTGCTGCGCGTCACTCAACAGACAGACAAGCGTACCAAACCTCAGGTACCTTTCTCCACCTACACAAAACATCGCCTGGTCTGGCAGGATGGCATCTAATCAGACTGGCGTTTGGTTCAATTCCCCTCTGGACACCGCACTGGCTACCAGCTGGGAATGAAATCTACACGGCCGTGAATGCTCCCTTTGCTCATGTTCGGCAGGCCTCCTCCGCAGCTGATCGCGGCAACCAAACTACTCCAGTCACGCGTAAATCGTCATGCGTGAACCATGAATGCTGTCTACATGCAGGCTGGTAAATCAGCTGAATTTTCTGCATGATGGCCGGACACCATAAAAACAACTTCGCATGGTCCAGCGAATGACATCATAGGCCTGGTACTGATGTTGTTTTCAGTGCTCAAAACCGTCGTGATACGTTACAGCTTGCAGGCACGGTTGACCAGAGATCTTCTCTATTCCACTGCATTCTTCATCATGCCCATATCATAGTTTCTGCATGCTACTCGGTGGGTTATTCGAAACGGGTGGGCCTAGAGTACTCGCTGTCACGCCAGATAGGCGGTTGTCAGAGCTGATGTCGGGACAGATGACTGCATGCAGCAGCCTGTTCAAACGTAGCACACAAAGTAAACCAACCATCATTCACCTAGACATCATGCAGAGACCGACATCAGCTGGTCAGTCATGTCGTGCATTTACAAGGCACATCTGGTCACATCGCATGCTTCTAGATCCCGGAAAAGCCAAGCTCATGCACCGGTCGACAATTGAAGCAGGCATGCCTATTACAATGTGCACTGGCATCTATGCACCACCAGTCCAACTCGCTCGACTCAGGCGGCCGTATGAGCAACTCACAGTTTCGTTCGAGAGTCTGGACCGTGATCTGGGAGACTGAGACATGTGAAGAGCGAGCACCTGCACATCAGATGCACTATCAGCAGATCACCCGCCGCCGCAAGCGCCCCGTACAGACTCATTCACCCCATGCGATCGATATTCGCCGCAGCCCACCACGCCAGGCATGCTTAGATAGAGCAAAACAAGCACCCCAAACAGCATCACCCACTGCACCTGTCATGTTGGGCCGGCGGCCACCACCGTCAGAGCCGCATCACACACCCCACACCACCCCACACCTGCGAAGGTGTCACACCTACACATGTCACCAGTGCACAGTCTAGTGTCCGCCGTACGGCATGCCTGGCTGCGCCTGGCCCGGCACGCCTGCTGCATGCTGGCCGTACGCGTGCTGCGACGCCCCAGCAGCTCCCACGCCCTGTGGGTACGCTGCAGCGGCTCCCACGCCCTGCGGGTACGCCGCCGCCTGCTGCCCGTAGTAGCCGCTATGCTGCCCAGCCATTCCACCTACCGCCTGCTGCGCCTGCTGCGGCGCCGCCATCTGAGCCGAGTACATGCCGTGCTGTTGCATGCCGGCACCGGCAGCGGCAGGGCCGCCCCCATACGCCGCATACATCTGCTGCTGCTGCTGCTGCTGCTGCTGATGTTGCTGCTGCTGCTGCTGCTGCTGCTGCTGGTAATCTTGCTGCTGAGGTTGCGTCGACGGCGGCGCGTACTGCTGCTGCGCCTGCTGCGCGTACTGCTGCATCTGCTGCGCCTGCTGCGCCATCGGTTGCGGCTGCGGCATGCCGTACCCGCTTGTGGCATACGGCACCGCCGGTTGTGGCTGCTGCGGCATGCCCTGCTGCGCCTGCTGCGCGTACTGCTGCATCTGCTGCGCCGGCACGCCGCCCACCATCTGCCCGCCGTTCTGTGGCGGCGGCGGCTGCATCGCATACCCCGCTGCCGCTGCCTGCCCAACGGCTCCGCTCAGCGGCGCCCCGCCATTTGGCATTCCCCCACCGCCGCCCCGGCCTGCTCCCGCCCCGTACCCGTAGACCGGCCCGCCCACTGGCGGCCGTGCCGCAGGCGGCGGGCGCGGAGGCCCCTCGTAGTCATACACGCGCGTCTCAATCTGGGGAGGGGGTGGGCCTCCGCCGCCACCGGTGCTGCCGCGCGGCCCTCGGCCGCCCCCACCTCCGCCGACATCCACGTTCGCGAGGCGTTCTTCAAACTCGCGCATGCGGTCCTGCAGGTTCTCGATCTTGCGCTTCACGACGGACGTGAAAAACGCATTGACGTTGCGGATCTCCTTCGCGCGCATCGCGTTGCCGACCTCCGACACGATGTCTATCGCCTCTGCCGGCCGCAGGGCCGCGAGCTGCCGCCACGCGCCACTATCCATCAGGTCCACCAGCACAATCCCCGCATCAAATAGGTTCTGCAGCTCCATGGCCGCGTAAGGAGTGACAAAGCAGGCATACTCGCTGCACGTGTGGAACTCCTGCACGGCACCCAGATCGAGTTCAGGCACACAGAGCAGGTCGCTGGGCGCGTACGTGGAACAGTGGGAATGTCTGCAGCAAGCAGCCGCAGATGGCGCGGGCGCTGAAAACCCCTTGCCAGCGAGAGCATGTTGTGTCATGTGTTGTCAAAATCTTGCACATGACACAATCGCCAACACGGTCGTACAGTGCACGAAACGACGATGAAACGCATGCGTGCATGTGCTGGGTCACACGTCGACTCGCACGCCCTCTGCGATTTGTTCCTGGGTGAAGTCTGTCAGCGAACCGGTGCCGCCGCGGAAAGAGCCGCCCTTGCCTGGACTCGGAACGCCGCGGCCTGGCGAGCCGTATGGGGGCCGCATCATCATTGTTCCCCCCGGGGGGCCCCCGAACGGCGGACGCATACGGCCGGGCATGGCGTGCATCATCATCTGCGGTGGCATCATGCCTTGGGGGGGCATCCTACCGTGCATGCCACCGCCGAACCCGCCCCCATAGCCACCGCTGCCGCTGCCGAGCTGCGACCGCGCTGACTTGAGCAGCGAAGTGAAGAAGGCTGAGTGGTTGCGGCAGTCCGCCGGCACCCGCTCCGCGTACAGGCGCAATGCATGTAGCACCTGCTCCTCCGGCTCGGTGTGAATGCGCTGCATTAGCTTGTCGTCGAGGTCTCCCTGCTTCAAGATCTTCCTGTAGACGCAACGGCCGCCATTGTTTTTATGACGGCGGTCCCTGTGCAATTACGTGCTGGCTGCCATCGTCTACCTGGCTGGCCACTCAGCGCACAAGGATCGCTGTGTGACAGCATGCTGGTCCTAGCACATGTGCAGCCATTCTGATCAGGTCATCATGCAGAGCCTACCCATTGGGTCGATCTCAGAGCGCATGCAGATGGGAGACCATGCCTGTGCAGAACACGACATGCAAGCGACGTTGGAATCCATGCATGTCACCCGGCGTCATGGAGGAGCATGCACAGAGCCTCCTATAGCCGAAACAGGACAGGGACGGGAAGGTGTCGCTCCCCGGAAAGCATAGGTACGCAAGTCACCCCATCCGACGACTGGGAGCCTGGGCGCGATGCCATGCGGTTGAATTCACGCATGAACAGCCGAAAGTGCAGTCACGCCACGGAGTCACGCCACGGACGCCTTTGCTAGAGCAGGCCAGGACACGGGGGTTCGCGAACGCAGCGCCGCACTTTCGGTACATGAAGTCGAGCTGCTTTGCGACTGGGCCGTTGCTTCCCCGATTTGGCGCGTCCCCCCGGCCACCAGAGCCACGAATCGAGCGCACGACTCCCGCGAGGTACGCGCTAGGGTTCTTCATGGCAGCGAGGTTCGTCGTGAAAAACTGACGCAGCGCGGACGCCTGGTCATCGGCAGGCAGCGATGCGAGGGTCGAGTACGCTTTTGCATCTAGCACGGATGGCGAGAACTGCATGCATGAGAAACATGCAAGGACAGCGCGACGCGGGCACGGATGAGAGATGGCACAGATATGTTTCTGGCACCATGCGCTAGACCAGCATAACCGAGCATGGATACATGGCATTGAGGCACCGTTCAGGCCATCACGCAGCGACACGACCATTGCCTGGCCATGTGTGGAACAGAAACACTTAAGAAAGTGCTTCATACGGCTGATGCAGAGCCGGCCTCTGCTTTGCATAGACAGCCTGCTGTTGGAACGAGTCGAATGCATCAATCAATGCGTCAGCTGCAGAGGCGGTGGCAATACAGAGCGTTGCGGGCAAGCATCACACTCAACAAAGCTGCCTTCACCCTGTCATGGACGGCTACTGCAGCACCGCCTGCAAGCCCTCGAGGTGGAAACATGCGTTGGCATTGGATCCGCATTTCCCCTGGTACCCGCATTGCCGCTGTATACAATCCAACGACATGTAGCACAAATCATTTCGAGTACAAAATATGCATCAATGCAATTCAGTCCAAACACCGATGATCCGCCAGTCCGCTGATAGTTGGCACCCGGTCAAAGCCCTTGCACATCCAGACGCGGCGGGGCTGAAACGTCCTCGCACCTGCTAGTATCTATACCACATCTAGAGTCAGAACTTCAACAGTCAAAACTGCGTTCAATGTAGTCCGGAAAAGCTGTCACACGCTCAACAACGCACCCTTGGCCCGCATCAACACAGCGGGGTATCGACGCTATGAGCGGCCCGTTGTTCGTAATCCCATTAAACTGACGATAAAAGTGATTTGAGGTGGCATTGCGGTGCATCCCAACGTGCACGATGCTTCCCTACCAGGTCCGGCGGGTGCAAGCGTCGATACTACAGGGCGTACCGAGCCGGTTGCTACTCTCTCATCTATGACTGCCTGAGCATCTGAGCTCAGCTGAGCTAACCCGTTATCGTCATCCCCTTCTTGCTTGGCATGCTTGGTGTCCGGGGCATCTGCATCCAAGCCTTCCTCGTCCGCTTTGCGCTTGTTCTCACCCGTCATGATGAAGAGAACGTTACAAGTCAGGAACTGGTTGTAAACGCTATTTGCGCGCGCAGGCGAGTTCACAGTGCCATGTTGCGCTGCGGAACTGAAGCTGCTTTTATGGAGAGGTGGCCGACAATTAGTACAGATCAAAATTCCTTGATAATTATATAATGGCTATGACAGTTGCAAAGGCATGTGTTTCTTGCGCGTCGGCCATATTCTCGTACTTTATTTTCCTGACATGTGGGCGACTCGATACCCGATCGCACAATGCATGCCCTGCAGTGTGGTATTGCCACCCCGACGTAGCGACCATGCCATAGCCAGGTGCGGCTCTATGCCGGACATGTGCAGCCTTGTCGAGATTCTGTGCATGCGCCAGGCCCTGAGAAATATGTTTTTCTGCGTCCAGCAGCTCTTGCACGTTGGCGTGCGCACCAGTTGTCCTGATGTCGGTTCGATGCATCTATCGCGGGTTGCAACGCAGACGGGTCAGCAGGCGAATATACAGTATGTATCACATCCATGGGCATATCAGCAGAAGCTGCCACATGTTGCATGCGGACGTATTGTCCAGCACTGCGCTGCTGTTGTCCAGCATTGTCCCCAATCCGCGAACAACCCGCGATCGCGAAAACCGGAGTGATTTATTTATGAAACCCTCATTTAGCCTGCTCGACTCGCCTGGCTGGTTGGACGTTCTCAGCTACCAACCAGATAGACTACAAACCACAGCGGCTGTCTCGCAAGGCGTGGTAGCTGCCGGTACGCGAGGTGATGCACTCAGATTACGGCCCACTAACGTATCGTATGGGCTAGAGCAATTGCGTACACCATGGGGGAATTATGTGCGTAAGAAGTGCGCCATTGCTTGCAACACCCAGTGGTGCCTGCTGCGAGCATCTTCCACATATCCTCTCTGCTGACAATGAGAACACAGATATGTCTACAAGATATCTTAGATTGCATCATACTCACCAAGTCTGGGTAATGCTGCTGCTTCGGACTCTGCTGTATGCTTCGGACTCTGCATCGTCCAGGACGGTTTGCGGTTTTACTTGTTGCATTCAGTCCAAGCATAGCGCCGCAACCCAGGTGTTTGACACTATGGCCATACAGCATTTGAGTCAAAGTTTTCGGGTGTATCGGCCAACAGGTCTATCGGTGCCCATTACCTCAGTCATCAACCTTGCCTGGCGATCGAACACATCTCGTCGTGTGCGGCTCCGAGCCCAGCCTCCAGGTGAGCTGTAATCATAGAGCATGCAATCATGGTCCCTTATGCTGCCACATGTGTAGCACATGGCACCACTCATTGCCGGTGTGCTTGCATTGGCTGCTTATTGCAGGTGTGCCCAGTGACATGCCCCACATTCTGTTTCCCGATCCGATACCAGCATACCTGGTGTGACCCGACTGGATACGGCAATGGAATCTCACCTACATGCCACAGTGATCACCACCACACTCGCTACACAGCCTTAGTTTGAACCCCTCTGTCCAGCCATTCCGTCCGTCTGAGTAGGTATATCCAATGAAGGCACCAGAGCACATACCCAACTTGTCTGATTGACAAGAATTTTGAATCCCAAGTAGCTGCATGTACTGTGGCATGGACGCCTGCCCAGGCTGCATCCCTGTTGCTCCCAGTGCACCTGTGCCGGTGTTGACCGACACACAATCAAGGTAATGGTCTGTGCGAGCCTCGGTTGCTACACCTCGCTACTGCACCCTTGCTATACAAGGCCCCTATGTAGGCCCCGTACTACGGGTATACGTAGGGGCTTGTCGCGGCGGAAAAGTGTCAGACGGGCGCAGATCTGGAGTGCATCACCACAGGGGCCTTGTATAGCAAGCCTCGCTACTACAGGCTTCTTCAGCCAGTTGCAGCTCCTGATACTAGTACTGCCCTGCCAGCAAGCAGACGATTGTTCCTCGTGAATGCTACTTTGCGTCGTGATTGTTTTGATTCGTTTTCCGGCTGGCGCAGAATAGGTGCACCTCTGCCCCGCCCGACGTAGCCCATGAAAGTGTTGCACGGAGGATGAAACAAATGCCCAGGTGAAGCCATCGCCCAGGCGTTCGTGCCCAAGCACAGTACAGGTGGTACTGCAAAGGGGGCCATGCAAGAGCACAAACACAGTAAGCCCGGCACTCACAAGCTAGCATAAGAGCCACCTGTGAAACATGTCGCCTCACAAGGCTCACCACGTATGCACCCAATCAGCAACCTGACGTCCATGATACTCAGAGTAGCCAACACTGCAGGCCAACACTGCGCAGCGCTGACGCAAGGCGATGCGAGACTCCAGAGATCTGCATGCCAGCGACACGTTGGCATGCGCCCCAGGCAGGCATGCCGCCCCGCTCTCCCAAAACATTTCGCCAGACAACACAAGCATCCTCACCACATTTCCTTGAGTGTTCGGCAGAAGCATGCGCACCTGGCCATGCCATGCATGCCGCGGACGATTGCTCAGACGCGGCTGACGCGGAGGGGGGTGCTGCGCTCCCCAATGCAAGTGTCACACAATCGGTTCAGGGTTCGGAACCACCGGATGCGGCAAGTTTCTTCTGGCATCAAGCCAAAACCAAACGGGCATCGGGCACAGCACCCCGAATGCGCGGATATTATGTGCTGGTACCATGGGTGTGGGGCCACAGGCTGAGTGCTGACTGGCCGCCGACGTCTGATGAGGCCCTCTGATGGAGTGGACAGTCGCGACCTGATGCCCTCCCAGCCTGCGTATGTAGCCGGCAACATCCCTGTGCTTATCATGTGTGGTCCGGATCCCCCCCCCCCTGCCCAGTGAATGTAAATGTGACACTTACTCGCCATATCCTACAAGGCCCTAGACATCTCCGGATAACCGGGACCACGGGCCAAGGGGGTAAACCACCCAGTGGATGTGAATGGCCCGTCGACGATCTGCTCTGTCCGCCCCTACCGGCAGGGGTGCTGCGGGCGATGCCCGTTTGGGCCTGGCGTGATGTCCGATCCATTCCTTTTTTTCCCAAAATTCTGGATTTTTATTCGTCACCTCGTGAGAGTGGCTTGCCAGATGCAAGGACAACGTGCATCACACACATGCATCACATGCATGTATCACAACAGCAAAAGTGGGCCCTTGCCAAGGTTGCAATTGGGTCGACCCCGAAATCCCGTTTCTGGGGATTCGGGGTTCGGGCTCGAAATTTTCGGGGTTTCAAATACTGTCGGGATTTCCCCCGAAATTAGCATGTTCGGTGCATAGGTGCAGGCTGCGGGCTGCATACGTTAATTCGGTACTCTTCATTGTCGATAAATCGAAACCCAAATCCAAACTGTTCATTGTACAATAACATATAGACTGCAGGGAATGGAAACCCCGAGACAAAATCCGCTCGGCGATCGCAAGTCTAGCGTTGTCGACAATTCATTGTCGTTCAGGGGCCAAGGCTACAGTGTTGAAGATCGAACTCAACCCTTCAGATCTAGAGGGCCGCAAAACAATTGCAAAGGTTTTTTCACGCGCATAGATTCAGCTCCACCTTTCTTGTACAAAATTGTAGCAGCAGGTTATGACGTGCACCGCGCCCTCGGGCACATGAGTACACTAAGCTTAAGACTGAGTTTGAAGATTGCATCGCCTGCCAGCTGCTTGCGTAACTCCAGCCTCTAGGTCAAACGCTTCGAACTCTGTATCTGATCCACGCCGTTCATGAACTCGGATGCGTCTGTTGTCTGATTCCATGACTTGGTCCACTCTGTAGGTTTGCCCCTGTACTCTTTTGTAACTACTCTTTTGTAACTACGTAGTTATATACAAATTTAAAGCTCGCTGCAGCTGTCCATGCGCATGTCGAGCTCGAGATCCATGCATGGATATCGACATACTCCCGGACAAACGTTCACCTGATCTGAACTGAATACATGTACATTCACCATTTTCTGCACACCGCTGGGGCGGTTCATCTCTGTGCTGGCGTACGCGTCGAGCAGGTGTATACGTACCGGTACCGCGCCATGATCGACATCAAACACCTGCATCGCTGTCGCTGCCTGCACCGTACGCCTATCTCCAGCGCTTTACGTGTAGGTACACACTCTCGTTCTTTACGCCCACTGTCGCGCGAATGGACGCAGCCGCGACGCGCGACTAGGCCGAGAAGCATGCATATATATGCACCTGCGTTGTAGTTACAAAAGAGTACAAGGGCAAACCCACAAAGTGGACCAAGGTCATGGAATCAGACAACAGCAGCCCAGG
>JAUMHO010021481.1:7324-31422 GCA_032360965.1 Ulva armoricana
CATCCGCGCCGCACCCATCCGCGCCGCACCCATCCGCGCCGCACCCATCCGCGCCGCACCCATCCGCGCCGCACCCATCCGCGCCGCACCCACCTGCCTCCTCGGGAACATCACCCGACACCAACCCCCGCCTGCGCACCAGCCTGCCGGGTGCATCGTCTCCACACAGTAACGGCCTGGAGTACCGCACATGTATTCAGCAGAGCCCGTTTGCATGACTATGTCGACGCGGAGCGAGTCCACAACTGACAAAACCTGCATACCACCGCCGCTGGCTGCAGGCGCTTCAGACACTTCCGGAAGACCTGGCCGCGCTCACCATCAGTGCGGCACTGCCGACCTGCTGCCGTGCGTCACGGCCCGTCGCAGCACGCACAGCGCGCACATCACAGAACGGTCCGCCCGCGCCCAGCGCGCAGTGCAAGCACTGACATCCCAGCTTAAGAATTCCAGTGCCGCTCCTGCCGCTCGCCCTCCGCGCACATGACCCTGCCGTCGCCTCCGCCGCCTCCCTCACCCTCCCCCTCCCCGACCTCAGCACAGCCCCCGCCGTCATGCACATCGCTGCGACGGCCCTGAGATCACAGCTCACATCATTGGTCCTCTGGGACATCTTCCCACGCTGCGTCCCCGCAGCACACATCATGCGCAGCACGTGTTGCACAAACGCTGCGGCGAGCAAGGCGCTGGAGCAAGGCCCATGGGGGCTGTGACTGCACGTGTAGCCACAATGCCACTGCTTCAGGAGCTTCAAATCGCGTTCTCCGGATCAGGCAGTGGCCGCCATGGCGACACCATGGGAGACATGGTTGGCGGAGGGAGCACGGTGTTAGATGCAGCGTGGCAGTGGCTACTGGCGGGCAGTCGTGGCCATGCGTCCACAGCTGCGCCGGCATGCGTGTTTGCCCCTCTGACCGCCTTGACGCGCCTCAAGAGACTCGACGTCCACGTTCCGCAAACAAGCAGCACCCCTACAGTAACGTGCGCCCCAGCGCACGCAGCGTGCACAGCACTCCCCTCCATGCCGCAGCTGACTCATCTGAGCTTCAAGATGAACATGCATGGCGCGGTGCGCACGCTTGTGCGGCAGCTCCCCATGCTGTGCGCGCTGCGCTCCCCCCACCTCCGCAGCTGCAACCTCAGCGTGAGCGACTCCCATGCGAACGCCGGCATGCTGAATGCGCTGGCGGCTGCGCTGCGCGCGCTGGGCACACTGACACACCCTTCCCTGCCCCACAACCCCCTCGGCGCCGGTGGTTGGGCGGTGGTCGCGCCGGCGGCCGCGGAGCTGCCGCTGCAGTCGCTCGACCGCGAAGGCTGCCGGTTCTTCGCCCCGTTTGAGCTGTGCGGCTGGGTGGAGCTACCACAGCCTCCCCACCTGGCCACGCTGCGGAGCCGAATGCACCACCCCGCCCTGCGTCTCGGGCATCACGTATCACGCCTCACGCACCTCTCCCTGAAACAGCTGCCGTTCACCGCCGCCGCGGAGGACAGGCTGCTCAACGTGCTGCTTCAGCACAACGCCGAGCGGCTACAGGTGTTTGAGCTTGGCCGCTGCCGTGCCACCCCCGACGCAACCGCCACCCTCAGCCGCTGCCTCGAGCGCTGGCGGTGCCTGCACGCGGTCTCACTCTCATGGCACGCCGCCGCGGTCGCACCCCTGCCACAGCTGGTGCCGCAACTGGCTGGGTTAACGTGTCTACAGGTGCTACAGCTGCGGAATGTGTGGCTAGGGGATGCCGCTACTGTGCCTGCATCATTCACCGAGTGCACGTCCCTCACACGGGTTGGTCTGCACAAGGTAGGTTGCACGGGAGACGTAGCTTATTCATTTGCGGCACGTCTGAGAGCCTTGACCCGGCCTGCAGTCCTTTGAAATCATAATGGACGAGGTGAGGTGTGAAAGTGGCTGCGGTGAGCCAAGTGGCGCACGGGGTGTCTTCACTTTCGCGCCTCACGCGTCTGAAATTGCGCTGCGCGCTGGAGGATGCCGGCGTACAGCAGCTCGCGCAGGGGCACGCATGCATGGAGAAAATGCACGCGTTGCACCTAGCTGACAATGGCATCAGCACAGGGGGTGCGCTTCCAGCGCTGCGCGTGCTGAGCATGCTGGAGCTATCAGGTACTAGACTAGGTGACGTTGGTTGTCTGCGCTGGCGGGGTTGCTGCCGTGGATGAAGGCACTGCGTGTGCTGTGGCTGCAGGGGTGTGGCGTAAGTGACGTGGGCAGAGCATGCATGTGGTCGCTGTTGCTTGTTGGCATCCACGGCTCTCGGAGTGAGTGAACAAATTTGTGCCTGAGGGGTTGCCTTCCCTGGTTTAGAAAATTCTCCCTGGTTTGATCCGAGGGTTTGTGTAAAAGGTGAGTTTCTATTCATTGGTGCTGGCAAGTGAATTAATTCGATATTGGCAGTTGTCGGAACTTGTCCTACGAGCGCGGGGACTATAGAGGCTTGTTACAGCCCTGCTGTCGACGTTGGGTAGGTAGACACAGGTATAGAAATATGTAAACCATAGCACTTGGATGTCAGGCAAAGACCTCATGGAAGGTTGGGGTCAGCAGGGGCGCACGGGTTGCATGGATCTGGGACGCGGCATTTCCACCATGATGGTAGACCTCATGCAGTTGGTCTCAAGGTTTCAAACAGAAGACCAGTTGCACTTGCGAGTGCTGCGGTTACACAGAATGAAGTCCCAAGACACCCTCAGTAGCTCACTGACGCACATTCAGTGATACACGACCTTAGACACATACATGTCTTTTGCATGCCATGTCGGACAAATGGACGGGATGTTTTCAAAAGCATGCAGAGCGAGATGACACAGCCACACAGCCCACACAGCATAGCGAGGCCTGCACATAACTGGCGTCAGCGAAACAGGACAGCCTGCAGCAGCCCGGCATCGCCAAGGGTCAACCGCATAAGCCAGCACAAGCAAAAGTGTTGCTTGCTGCGAAAGAGGCGCATGCAACACAATTGTTAACAGTCATGATCACCTCACATAGAAGCTGTCACCGTGAAAGTTACACCATACACAAACAAAGAGAGCGACTTTAATCCTTGGCAGAGCCATAGCTAGAACACAGGAGCATCGCACGCCCAGGCCTAGAAATCCACATGCAACCCCCACCGTGACAGTGACTGTCAATAGACGTGCATGTCTCGGGCAAGTATTTCAGGCGGCAAAAGCGAGGATGCGGAATCTACTTCCGAGGGGCGCCGCGCTCGGAATGAGACATGGCGGGGGTGGGTGGGGATGGCCGAGACCGGGCGTGGAAGGGGGGCTGGCAGGGGGGGGGGGGTTGGTTGAGCAGAAAGGTGGAGAGGAGCTTTAGCTGAAGGTAGTTCATCATTGCCTGCGCCTTGTTGCTGCGTTCCTGCTGGGTGTGTCCTGTGTAGTTTGCACTCGCGATCGTGAGCCTCTTCCTGCACCTGTTCTGCGCGGCTTGTGTCTGCCGGACTGGTTTGCCCTGAAATCATGGCTCCGCTTTGTGGCGCATGCCCGCGCACCCGCTTGTTACTGCCCCTGTGGTTGTGCCCCCTCCTGCGCCCGTCTTGCACCTGTCCGCCCCTACCAGTAGGGGTGCTGTGGCCGATGCCCGTCTGGGTTTGGCGTGATGCCCGACTTCTTTTTTTTCTTTTCTTTTTTAGTGAGTGATTGCAGCACATGCATGGACAAATGTGGGAGCAATCATGCCAGTTCCAGGGTACACTGCCAGTGCGACAGGGTCAACGGGCACACTCCAGTTCAGATTCTGCAGGTGACCGTGATTCTGGGGTTAATTCTAGGCTCCTAGGTGATGTTGAAAATAAAGTCTACATCATGGTGCAGTTCTCAGGCACTTCAGGCACGTCAGGCACTTGCTACTTTTGGCAACAACTAAGATTGAATCTTAACACATGCAAAGGTACCCGCTTTTCAGACATGGTGGGCTGGGCGTGGCGGGTGGCTGCGGTGCAAGTGTCTCTGCTACAGCCAGCCCGGCAAGGGCGCAGTTGATCAAAACTAGTACCGGGCGCAAACTCCTGACGGTGAGGGGTTTCGACTCGACCGAGGAGGTTCGACTGGGTCCTGGATCTCCGACTCGAACCGGTTCTACTGGACTTCATGTTCAGGTGCGGGCCGCTCGGACCGCTTGTGCGAAACGGTATGATTACGCAGACCGATCGCCCGCATCCTGCAGCTGCGTTAGCTACGTACATAACGCATTGATGTCTAGGGTTGGCAAGCTTGCAAGCTGCACGCCTGCATGTCCACCACCACCCACCGGCCCATCAACAACGTTGGCAGATATGCCAGCCCTCCCTGGGCACGCACACTGTGCCAGCCCTAAAGTGGCCTGGATCACGTTCAAATTGCTCCAAGGGGGGCAGCTGAACTGAGTTTCCCGGGGCGGAGTCCACAAGTATGTTTCTAAAATATCTGGTTCCCTCACTGCCTCACACTGGCCATGCATATGCCCCTGAAGACTGGACAGGGCTGCAGCCAGGGAGCACTGTAGGGCATCTCCCAGCCGGCTGAGGCAGGTACTGGATCCGTGGGAACTGCTCGTCCCCAGCAGCAGGATGCGGGACAAGGTATCATGCAATCGCGGAGTGCTGCTGCTACACCGGTGTCCGTGTTTGAGGATCATTCAGCAGGCCCAGCCTTGACACAAAAAAAAAAAAAAAAAAAAGAAATCGGGCATCACGCCAAACCCAAACGGGCATCGGCCACAGCACCCCTTGCCACAGCACCCCAGACACTAGCATGGCGGACCTTTCAGAGTTGCACCCTGGGTACAAAGAATAGAGCGCAGATCACAGATCAGTACACACAGCACACAGCACACAGCACACAGCACACATCAAGGGGCATGAGCAGCTGCAGCGCGTTTTTGGCGGAAAGGGGTCTTTCAGATCTGATCTCGTTCTTCAGAACCCTGCTCCTCTGAGAGGCTTGCGCACCGCAATGTGGATGGCCCAGTAGAATCAAACCAGGCTCTGCAGGTGCCATGGCTGCCGATGTGATGTGATCAGCCCTTGAAAAAGGTACCCGGTGACTGTGTAAGCATGCATGCACGTGCCCATACTTACCACATGCGGAGCTTACTGTCGGGTGATGCACCTTGCGAAGCATGGTGCCATATGCATCATGAATATTAATCGTGATGATGCCGGAGAGCGAAGCAGGCACACGCCACGCAGCACATGCCAACAGAACCACACCACACTGTGTATCGAGGCGTCACCAAGCTGCTACACAGATGAGGCTGCAGTGGCCGTTGCCGTGAGCGGGAGCGCTCCGTCGTCCCACACACACGGCAATTGCTTAAGCTACATCGGTTCTGTTAGACCGCCCCCAATGCACAGTGCACTGGGAGTTCTACCACGCTGTCACCACGCACTGTGGCACAGCCTACTCCAACTAATATGATGCCCGCTCTTCCCACCATTGTGGATCTGCTTTGAGCATCGGTGTCAGGCATTTGATAGTGATGCGGTTTCCGGCTGCATGGCAGACCATGTGCAGCAGTGTAAAACATCTTGGCCTTCCAATCCAACAAACCGCATCCCGAAAATCCATTCTCAGTGGTGTGTTGTGTAGATGCCTGTTCATAGATCTCTGGCGGCTCATGATCAAGTGCCCCAGCCTGCCCGCCCGCGTCACAGGGCGAGGCGTGTACGAGTCGAACCAAAGTCGAACG
This sequence comes from Ulva armoricana, assembly GCA_032360965.1. Taxonomy (NCBI): domain Eukaryota; kingdom Viridiplantae; phylum Chlorophyta; class Ulvophyceae; order Ulvales; family Ulvaceae; genus Ulva; species Ulva armoricana. The sequence continues at coordinate 13,014 of JAUMHO010021481.1, forward strand.
GTTTGACAGGACATGTGCTCACACAAGTGCGCGTGCAGCCTACCGCAAGGCCTCGAGGCTCCAACAGGCGTCCACATGTACGGCTTGAATTCGAAATGCGCTGTAGCGGTGCAGCTGCAGGCCCCCATACGAGGCCTAATACATGTCGCCATGGTCAAAGCAGTTCATCCGGTAAACATCGCATAGGACTTAGATGACCCCTTCGGCCGTAAGCACTGTTACATGAAGAACTGACGCGCTGCACGTCGCTTCCTGCTATCTCTGCCGAAAAAATCGGTTCGGCTGCTTTCCGTAATTTTGTATATACATGCACCATGGGACGGTGCAAGGGTCAAATCACTGCGAAGGTGCCTGTGAAAGTAGTTGCCGACCATCTGGGTAAGGGCAGTGTTGGTGCCTCCGGATCCGACAGGCTCGGCACTGTGACCGTTAGTGTGCGCGTGCAACACCGGAAGCGCATCGATGCCCGCCAGGCGATGGGACCGCCACAAGAAGTTCCCAAAAGGCCAGGTTGATGCTGATGCCTGTTTGTGTACGTTTCGGTGCACTTCACTGCCGCTGTTCGCTGACACCTGTTCCATTGGCACGTCAACTTGTCCGTGCACACGATGGCGAGTCGCATTACAACCCGATGCATGTGGCTGTATTAATCAGCACCATTGTCATCAGATCACGAGAACTCGACATCAGTTTGCTAGATTGCCTCAGCTTCAGTGTACCGTTGTCACCGCATGCGGTGTAGTGCCTGTGCCAACGCTGGCGTTGGACCTACACACAAACGCACGGTCAATTTCGAGCTCAAATGGTGTTACATGTGTGCAGCGTGCGGAGGCAATGAGTGCTCGTCAGGCCGGCGGAACATCTGGTGAGTAATTGGCTTGGACATGCCCATACGTGGCCCAGCCCCAGAGGCCGATGTGCAGCTAGAACGAACGCCATCGGGATTCAACGTCTCCTTCAGCAGCACTGGCACCTTCTTGCTACCCGAAAGCGTTATTCAGCGCAGCGTCTGCCTCTCGACAATGTACGAGCGATGCGACGAAGGGTCCTCCGTCCGGCTCAACCTCGCTCCCAGTGAATTCCATGCCTGGCACGGCCACACTGCACCCTCTCTGCCGGGCGCCGTTGACCGCACAAAGAGAAGATATGTCGACACATGCGCGCTACTGCGGGCCATTCAGGTGCGACGTCCGAACGAAGCTCTGCATCGACTGACCCTCTGCTCACAACCATGCACGCAGCGTAAACAATACGCCAAGGTGACACAGACACCTAATTCTAGCTAATGAAGTGCGTATGGGGTACAGTTTGCCAAACAGCCAACGGTTCGAACGTATGTGGACCATATGCACGCGGTCACTGCCTCATCAAGAGTCCACGCACCCAACACACGTAGCCAGGCATACTTAAAACATAGTTCACCATGTCCATCAGATCTGGACGTGGTTGCCTTCATGACGGGGCTTGAGCAGCCTGTGCCCAAATAGTCCGCTGTCCACGCCGGACCCATGGGACCATGCATGCATTGTGCAACAGCTCTGGTCGATTTCTGGCGAGCCCCCGCCCGTCCAGGCGACAGTGACTCGTGTCGGGTTGACATGCACAGTCCATCGGCTGCCCATGCAGGCTGCTGACTTCCTGGAAGACGATGAGACACTGGAAGCCACAGCGAGGCAACTGGCACAGCATGTCTTCTGCGCCACCGTCGCAGCCACAGGGGTGCCACACAAGCGCGGCCATGACGCCCTGAGATCTGCAGCTGCCACAGCCGTGCGTCCCCGCCACACCCCTCGGTCTGCTGGGCGACCTGTTGCGCACGCGATTTACCCCCTTGGCCCGTGGTCCCGGATATCCGGAGATGTCAAGGTCCTTGTAGGATATGGCGAGTAAGTGTCACATTTACATTGACATTTACGCGGCCCATGCGCCACCGTCCGCCTGCTTCCTGCCACTACTGGCAGCCCTCTCGGCCCTGGGTCTCCGCAGCTCCTGTCACCGCTCCGTGCTCAGTAGGGGTCGCCTACTTGTGTGTGCCGTTGCAGCTCAAGATACTGAATGCCTGATAACAGTAGCTGGCTCGCAGGGGACACGGTCCATGCGGCGGTTCTCTAGTCCCTGCCCCGGCCCCCTTGCCGCTGCGACGGCTTTGTTCCATTCCCGGTGTAACACCGGCCGCACCTAGCCACCCTGCCATCATATTGCCCCCCCTCACGCACGCACCTGTTCCCCCTCGTGTGCGTGATTGCACGCTGCACAACCGGCATCAAGTGCTTCATTGATATTCCTGCGCCCGCTTTGCACTACTGCTCCACCACATAGACCCCTCCTTTGGTGCCTCTCAGTGGCGGTTCTCTGTGCCACTTCTGCCCTGCACGCATGAGCAGGGGGGCTGCGCCTGCAGCCGGTGCCCACCCCGGCCCGGCATGACCCCTGATACGTGGTTGGCGGCTGGTTGCAGTCAGCATCACGCATGCCAACATCAAGCTTGCTTGCTCCCGCCTGCAGGTCATCCAGTCTGTCCACGAGGGCCTCGCCGTCCGCATCCTCCAAGCCGCCGTCGGCTGCATGCGCCCTGTAGCCACAGTCGGCACAGTCTTCAGCAGCCACCTCGCGCCAAAGTGCCGCTGCCGCCGCTTCGTCCGCCCTTGCCGCTGGTTCTCCCTGCGGCCGTGCGGCTCCTCCACAGACCTCCACAACCTCATGTCCATGCTCCCTGCGTCCCTTCAGCCACTCGTCCTCCGTGCGTTCGACCCCGCCGTCACGCCCGCCTCCTCCCTCATCCTCCCCACCGCCACCCTCCCCGAACTCGCCGCGTTCACCGCCGTCGCCGCGCGCGACCTCAGCACACACCTCACAGCGCTGTCGTTCGACATGTTCAAGCCGGGTGGGGCTGCATGCATGAGCGCCCTGGACGTGGACGTCCGCCGCGCGACGGCGCCGCTCGCATGCATGACCGCGCTGAAGCAGCTGCGGCTGCGGATCAGCTACAAAGAGGACGGCCCCCACGACTTCCGCTGCATGCATGCTTTCGGCAGCGCGGTCACGCTGTTGACCGGGCTCACCGCGCTGCACCTGCAGGCCTGCGGACACAACCGCGGCGAGGTCGGCGCGCTCGCACGCATGCTGCGCGCGCTACACATGCTGCGGTCCCTCGAGCTGGAGGGTTGCGGCCTCTGCCACGGCGGCCGCGGATCCGATGCATGGACGGAGTTCGCGCAGTTCGCCGGGGCGCTGCGCGTGCTGCGCGCTCTGACGCACCTCTCGCTTGCGCGCAACTACATCCTCCACCCCGGCTGGCAGCTCATCGCGGCGGAGGCGGGGGCGCTGCCGCTGCTGTCGCTGAACCTTGATCGTTGCTTCCAGGAGAGCTTCGATGAGGGGTGCAAGCAGAGGGTGTGGAGCCGGTGGGCGCGGCTGCAGTACCTCAACGTGAGTGCCGCATCGGGGCTCTTCGAGTACCTCCCCTGCATCGTGCGGCAGCTCCCCTGGCTGAAGCACCTCGTCGCCAACAACCTGTTCTTTGTGGACAGCGACCTCGACGACCTCGTCGCCGCGCTGCTCAGCCACGACCCGCCGCCGCTGCAGGTGATCGACATGGGACTGTGCCAGGACAAGCCGGGGACCGTGGCCGCTCTGTGCCGTGGCTTCCGGGGGCTTCAGGCGCTGCGCGAGGTGTCCCTCGCGTGGTTTCTGTACGACGGGGAGTACGGACGGCAGCAGCTGGACGTGGCGACGTACAAGGAGCTGATGCCGCGGCTGGCTGCGCTGCCGTGTCTACAGGTGCTGACGATCGACGCGATGCGTGTGCACACTGAGCGCGACATGCCGACGCAGTTCGCACTGTGCACGCGGCTGACGCGGCTTGAGGTAACGAGGTTTCAAACCAGCTGCGAGGGTCTCCGCGAGTTCATGCGGTGCCTCGCGGGCCTGACGGGGCTCCGCTCGCTGTCCTTCTCGATGGTTCAGATCCTGGACTTGAATGGCAGCTGTGGCGTGGAGGACGCCGTGAGCGACTTGGTTGGCCTGTCAGAGCTGACGCTGACCGGCGTGCCGATTCACGACAGCGGCGCGCGCGCGCTCGCGCAGGGGCTTACCTGCATGACCGGCATGCGTGACCTGCGCCTGCAGAGGGTGGGGTTCAGCTGCCACGGATTGGCCGCGGTCATGCCGGCTGTGGCCACGCTGCGCGCGCTGAGCGTGCTGAGCCTCGCCGACGCGAGCATGGGTCTGCAAGGCGCGCTGGAGGTGGCGCGCGTGCTGCCGCAGATGTCCACGCTGCGCATGCTGGGGCTGTCGGGGTGCGAGATGACGGACGCCGGCCGCGCGCTGGTGGCGCAGGCGGCGGCCCCGGAACTGAGGTACATCGAGTCCCACACTCGCCTCCCATGCCCGTACTGGATCTAAGCCGTTGAGCACCTTCCACTTCACGGTGGGGGCATTTACAATAATCCGCGGCGCGGTGGCGGCGGGGTTGGGCGCCCCGTTGGAACCGCCCGCGAGGCATGCATGCGCACGCGAGCTCCGCGTGGTGTTGCGTGCACCTGTGCGCTGTGGCTGTGGAAGTGCGCCCTGGGTTGCACGGGCCGGACGTCGCCCGGTGTGCGCCGAAACCCGGTGTGCGCCGAAACCCGGTGTGCGCCGAAACAGCACCTTGCGCACCGGCTGCAAAGCACGCTGTGCAGTGCAGCCCTCGATGCGCTGCGGCGCATGCGCATCGAGAGACCGGCATGCCGGAGCCGCTGTTGCAGTTACGAGCACCTGGAGCCACTGAGGCCATGCTATTGAGGCGACGCTCCAACTGTGCATGCTCTGCGAGTCTGCAGGCATCAGGACTGTGTGGAACGCCCTCCGGGTCACCCCTTGTTTTCTTCTTCCACCTCTTTCACGTGGTTTCACTCGTCTGTGCTCGCCCGCCAGCCGGGCGCCTGTTTGGCGACAGCGCAATGTACCCTAGTCGCGGTTGTGGCCATGGTTGTGGCCGTGGTTGCTGTGCACCTGACTGCGATGGCCCACACCCGCTGCCGCCGTGTTTGTCAACGCATGGCGTTTGGCATGGCACAGTTTTGGCATGGCGACACTCGCTTTGAATAATAAGGGTTCCCAAGAAGTATCCGCATGTGTTCTGGCGTAGTCAGAGGACATAACTTACGGTGTGAGCCTATCCGGCTGGTCTTAGTTTCTGGCACCGTTGAAGGCGGGTTGAAACGGGTTTTTCTCTCAGTACATGCAGACGCTCATCCAGTCGGGAGCACTGCGGCCAGTGAGCTGTGAACCCTGCGGGTAGACAGAAGCATGTAGGCTGGCTGTCTCTGACAATAATCAGACTCTGATCTGACATTTGCATGTGTTATTGGAATAAAATTTAAACATCACATGCTTCTTACGACAGGTGCAGCCATCCTGCAGCATCCGCGGGTTTGTCCCGCTTCCCAGTGTCCTTGCATAGTCTGGCAGATGTGGCCTGGTTTGGAACGGTGTATGGAATGCAGAGCCTCTATGTAACCCAGAGAGGGTCACCCCGAACACACGACGCATCTATTGATCCACCCATTAAGAATCATGACCAGTGTTGGATGTACTGCCCACACCGAATGGAGATTGCGAGCTGTGCACGCGAAAACACACGATCGAGGCCATGCAACAGCACTCTGCCCTCACGGTCGACGTCATCGTCACTGGCCAAGGAGGACCTTGTGTGGTTACTGAGGATGGCTGCAGAGAGGCAGACAGCAGAAACTTCGTCTTGAATGATACAGATACTGGAGTAGAGCTGCACCATATGGATGAAATCTGCTTTGACAGTGCGGGGCGCGTCGTGTATGCCGCAGCTGCATGTGCTTCGTTTATACTGCATGATGTTCCTGTTTGCTGTGCACATGCTGGCTCGGAGACAACGTCCGTACATGGCCTTCGAGTCAGGTCCAATCTTTATTCATGACCGTTTCCAAGAGGGCATTGCAACTTTGTGCTGTGTTGCCGTGGAAGTCGAGCTGGCAGGTGATGCACGGCTTGCCGGAGCGCGTGCCGCAGGTCGTACAAGCCACCTGATACGCTGAAGTGACTTGAATTCTCTCTTTTTTTCAATCGCATGAACTGAGCTATGAGGAAGAGAGTCAGGTGAGGCTGCTGCATGCACCACGCATCGGCGACATGCGAGCAAGTGTAGCAAGAATGATTCAAGTGTAAAGCTAATGGAAGCTAAAAACTGTGATACTGGATCTTAAATTCTTGAACAACGGTGATTCTTGAACAATGTGTGCTATGGTAACACGTTTGTAGTGGTACGTACCCGTCGACATCGCAAAAACGTTCAGCGATCACATACTGCATTCGACGAAGGGATCTACATGATGCAACTCCTTTTGAAACGACTGTAGCAACTGGAACGAAGCAGATGCGTCCTGCCGCGAGGACAGCTGCCATGGGTGGTCGACGCAACACAGCGTGGCGTGGGGGTTGCGACATCCCAACGATGCTAGGTATGTCTTGGACGTGACCATGGCGACAGCATTAACAATTTCACACTGTGCTCACCTTCTCACCACGCCCATACATCAGCTACAATCTGTTGCAGACGCAGCGATGCCTCACCTGTGATGAATTCTGCCTCGGCAACTGACGCTCTTGACGACGCCTTTGCCAAGAGATTTTAAGACGCAAAACACAACAGCTAGGACTATATCCACCTTTTCCGTGGTTTTCGTGCTTGGTATCGGTTTCATTTGTCTATAGTTTCACATCGCGCGCTTCCGGCACACCTCTGGGCGTGCAAGTGAAGCCCTGAAGCCCGATCCGCATTTGGAGGCAAGAAGAAGCATCCATCAGGCCAAAACGGCTGTCCGAAAGGTGTGAATGCCTTACAAACCCAAGCACCTCATCACTCATTCACTTTCGACACCATTCGCCCAACCTGGTCCTCACTCTGCTGCAGCGTGGCACAGGACAGCAAGGCAAAACCGACCACGTTCGTCTTACTGTGCTAACTGTCATTCACTCTGGATCGGGTCCTCTTATTTTACTGTCCCATGGTATTGCGGGTAACTTGAGCCCCTCGACAATCACGTGACCTGCATGCATGCCGAACCGTTTGTGATCGCTGACAGTCGTGTCGAGCAACTTGCGTGCGCGTGGTGGCAAGAGCTGGCTCTGTCTGTCTGGCCGTTGGTTGTCAGGAAGGTATCAGGATCTGTAGAGTGATGGAACCGCGGCCGTCGGAGCGGGCTGTCTGCTTCGACGCAATTTGCGGGACATCCAGCGCATCATCGATGCTGCTGTTGCTCCTCATTACGGCTTGACGGTGATAGATACATCACGCCTACAAGATGATTCTGCCACACTTGGCTTTGTGCGGCACTCGACTGCTACGCAGACGGTGGTTTCGGGACTTCCACAGCAAACTAACCCACGTCTGCTCTGTGCAGACAAAGACGTGCTGCTTTGAAAGACACATATTATCTTGAAGAGGCAGTGACAAAACTCTGTGTTGAGAAACACAACGGTGCGACTCTGACCCCATTTGCGTGAGTGGACCGTTGGCCATCGGAGCGGCCAGCTGCCAGATCGCCTACTTGCATCCTCGCTTCAGAATTTTGTGCCACTGTAGGTCGCTGCACATGGATACTGGTGGCAGCAGTATCGACGGAAGCCCGGCGTTGCTAGAGGACGAGCTGAGCGTATCGAGATCCTTGCCGACCACCGCACAAACAGTAGAGCAGAATGAGTTTTTGAAAATGTCAAAGCTGCTGCGCAAGGCGAAGGTGGCTACACTGCCCGTGGCAACCAAGTCTGCCCCGGCCCAGAAGGACACCCCCATAGAGCTGTCTGGCTTCGCCCTCCCAATGAGGAGGAGGAAGCAAGATGCGGACGGCATGGCAGGTGTTCAACTCCCACTTCTTAATCGCTCACAATACTCGCCAGGAACCGATTTCCCACGCTTTCCTGGCACTGCTGTGTGGCTTGAATCCACATGCAGTGAGAACACCCTGTCAACACACGCGAACTGAACATGTAACGCGTGTAGTGTCTTCTCGCCAAGCCCGGGGAAAACACCTCTCATGTGGTTGCCATCGGATCTTGTGTGCAGGCTGCAGGTGGTGCACCTGGTCCTCGCTCGGTGCATCAACGCTGTCAGCGAGTTGCCTCAACGATGGTGCAGCCGGGCCTCGCGCGCAGCATCCATGCTCCCGCCGTCGTCCCGAGTGCCGCTCGGAACGATGCATTGCGGCTCCGCCCTTGCAACAAAGCTGTGCATGCTGCGGACCATCCTCTCCAGCCTGTCCATCGCTTTTCAACCTCACCGTGCGCCACACGGGACAATCACACTGGACAGTGCTGTCACCACTTGCCACCAGCGCAATCCCATTGCCTGGCAGGCAGCACATTTGTTCCACACAGGCTGCAAGCCCGTGTAGCAGTCCTCGTGTGATGCTCACCTTCAGCCCTCGGTGCAGGTGGTGCCGGCAGAGGCAAGCTACCTGTGACAGCTGCAGCCGTGCCTGTCGCCGACGTCCACGGCAGACAAGCCTCGTCATGCTGTGACGAAGCTCGCCCAGACATCGACGACGCCGCGTCCGACAGCGGCTCATCAGCCTGCTGCGAGCTCCCCGAGGTCGCGAGCTTTGATTATTTTCTCGCGTCGGATGCAGAGTCGGTCACGCTGCCGCCAGAGGGCACCCCCCGGGCGGACCTGTCGGACGTCCTCACTCTCACGGCGTCCTGCGCTGCCACCGAAGACAGCGCCGACCTGCTGGTGCTCGACCGCCTGGCGGGCGGCTGGCAGCTGGAGGACGAGCTCGGGCCGATGGACAGGCGGACTGCGATGGCAAAGCTGAAGGAGGCCCGCAGCCGTATGCTCGCACTCGAGCAGCAGGTCGCGAAGCAGGCCGTTGACATCGCATGCCTACAAGCCGAGAATGGCCGGCTGAAGGTGCGCAGCCTGTCTGCCTGCTGCCTTGAATGCTTTCTGCACGGCGGCCCGATGCGATCGATTTCTGGGACTGTGCAGCCCTGTGCAATAGAGCTCTGATGCTGTTACTGTCTTCGGCTGCCGGCAATACATCCGCGACGCCCTCTCGCGGCGGCTGCACTTGTGTTCGCACTTGCAGCCATGCCAGCTCATCATGCCACCGCTCATCATGCATTCCCACTCCGCCCCCCCAGGCCGCGGCCGAGGCTGCAGTTGCCGGATGTTTCTGGGGCATTCATAATCACTGGCGCGCCATGCTGGGTGTGCTGTGTCGGGTGCTGCTGAGCTGCGGCGTGCTGCAGCCGGGAGCTGCCAGAGGAGCAGGGGCCGCGCGAGAGGCCGCCGCGTCTGCCGAGGGCGCATACGGCGAGCAGCTGTATGGAGGATACTACTCCCGGCTCTCGCCCTCGCCGGCCGCGCCCGCCGCAACCCTGACTGCAGATGGCTGGCAGGTACGCATACAGTGCTCCCTGCGTGCCGTCTCCCTGCTGCCTTCCACCGCCGGCATCAAGGGGCTGCACCGTCTCCCCGTTTCTGTGCATGTGCTTTCCGGGGGATGTGATTCACTCATGAGTGACACCCCCCGAGAACTCCAGGGTATTGCCGTTTCGCAAGGGGGCGTTTCTCGCGCATGACTCTGCAAGGAGTGACCTTGATACCCACCACCTCCATGCCAGGCCGGTCCCTCGCCCCCTCCGTGCTGGACAGCTCGCATGTTTGCGGTGCTGCCTGGTCACAGTTGACGCAGAGTTTGCTGCCATCCCTTTTGCAGTGCGTTCAGCTCAACATGCACCGGTGCGCGTCACCGGCACGCGCGGCATCGTGTGGGTTAGCCTCTGGGCCGCTCGAAGACTGCAGCTGCTCCCACTGCGCCAAGGTCTGCGCACACGTGTCGCTCTTGACCAAGAACACTGCAGGGGGTGTGTTGTGTTGACGGTGTTCCCGTCGCAGCATGCGCTGCCGGTTCGTTGAATGGTACACCGTCTGTGCTGTTTGCATGCGGCTGCGAGTGGCAGCGAGTGTGCTCAGCTGTGAGACAGGCATCCAACCTCCTCCTCTTCCCACGCAGGTCACAAGCACGCCCCTGGCTGGCAACCCGTTTGCGGCACTGCCCGACGCCACACAGAGTGAAGCGGACGACATGACCATCGGCACGGTCATGGAGCGCGACGAACCAGACTGCTGGGAAGACGAGCTGCATGCCTCAGAGTTTGAAGCAGATCAAAGTATCATCAGCACGGCCACACATCTCGCAGAAGCAGACTGCTGGGAGGACGCGATCTCCTCCTCCTCCTCCTCCTCCTCCTCTGCCTCGGCCTCCTGCTGCACCTCCGAGGCCGACCCAGCTGCAATCGATCTGCCGTGCCTCCCGGACACAGAGCCGGCCTGGGCCACCGCCGGGCATGCCGCATCCGGTCTCCAGCAGCCCGTCTCCGCCCCTGCGCAGCAAGGCCTATGTACAGGCGAGCCCGCCCTCGCCGCAGTCGATGTTACGGACGTCTCCTGCTCCTGCCACGACGTCCCCGCGCACACCATGCATGTGCTCGACGTCCCCGCGCGCACCATGCATGTGCTCCCACTGCACATGGACGCCCCAGCGACACCCGGGCTGCTTACTGCAGGCGCGGCCAGGCCGCGGCCTGCGGCTGCCGCGCCCCTCGCCGACGAGGCGCCAGGCACTTCGGGAGGGCTTCAGGCGGTCGCGGCCTGGGGCCACAGGGCTGCACGCCCGGGTGGTGTACCGGAGAGCGGCACCGACGTGGCCGGCTCTTGTACTGCGGAGGCGCTGATGCAGGGCAGCGAGAGCGCTCCAAACGGGGGGTTGGCGCGCGGGGTCTGCAGGGCGGGCAGCGGGCAGGAGGGCGCTGCGTGTGGCGGAGCCTGCGTCCGTAGCAACGGGCGTGGCTTGAATCGTGTGCTCCGCCACCTCCGGCGCATCCTCTGCTTCACCCACGCCCGCCATGTTGCTGGTGCTGTCACACAGGAGTGAGGCAGCCGTGTCGGGTGCTTTCAACGGCGCACACCCATTTTGTGTACTATAGCTTCATCGTTTAGGTGTGAACGTTCAGACCAGTTGCCTGACGCTGCCGCGTGGAATTTGGGGGGGCGTGCCATGCACAGGAGCCCGGTGTACACCGCAAGGGGGGGCCCGAGCTGAGCACAGCTCACTCCCGGCCCCTCACAATCGTGTGTCCACCGAGACAGTGAGTCATGGGTTAGCGTCATTTTTGCGGCCTCGACTGTTTGCAGTACTGGACTGTTTGCAGTACTGCCGCAGTACGCAAACAGTACAGTACTGTAGTTGCGTACAGTACGGTACCGTACAGTACCAGGACACCCGATTCGAACCTCCACTTCCACCTCCACTTCGTGGGGTACATGAGTGCGGGATCTTGCCTGGACTTTTACATGGCCCGATGAGAATTAAATGGAAAGCGAGGAGGCTGTTTTTTTGTCCAACAAGGTGTCGCATTTTTATCGGCAGCCGGAGTTTACGTGTTGCTGGGCCTTTCCGGACTGGTTGCATTGTGTGTGGATGGGAGTGATTGCTTGTCCGATTCGCGTACATGCAGTTTGTCATGGCCTGCATGTGTAACTGAGCCATGCTCGTCACGATGGTCACGCCGCGGCTGCTGTCAGATGCCCATGCATATGCTGCTCTGTATGCATGCCGCCCGGCATCACTCACCTCCGCAGCCCTGAGCGCACTGCCGCCCAGCCCGTTGCTCTGTGACATGCTGTCCGCACGGGAGTGTATGTCACCATGACCGCCGCAGCCAGAGCGACCTCGGCTGTTATGGAACGCTGTTCAGCCCTGACATAGTGAGGGTGTCTTGGTGTCACTCTCGTCCGACTGTGGTCGTTCGGCCCATCACTGCATACTGTACCTGATGTCAGGGTGAGGTATATGTCTACGTCCTGGTTTGTTACTCGAGGACCGGCTTACCTTGTAACCATGTTTTCCATTACATCGGCCATATGGCGCGCGGCGGCCGCCACAGGCTTTCTGCGGATCAAAGTCACGGCCGAATTCGGCAGACCTAGGAGCCAGTACCTCGAGTTGCAGCATGGGAGAAAACTCTCACCATGCCACTGCAGAATGGCAGAAAGTCCCTGGAAACCCCACCACGTTCCAGATTCCGTTTTCGCACATGCTCAGATGCCCAGGCTACCTGACCTCAGGTGTCAAAAAGTGCACACACACGGTTCATGTGGGTGCGTTCATGTAGATGCCACTGTCGTAGGTCAGTCAGGCCCCCCCGTGCGACGCTGGCTACCACCAGCATGTTCTGTTGTCTTTTATTTTTATTTTTATTTTTCTGGGTCCGCTGGCGCAACTTGGCGGCGCAGATGAGCACGGTGAAAGGAAGGCCTGGCGCAACGAAGGGCTGCTGTGAGCGATGTGATCAACCTCTCACCGAATCGTGATCTGTGGCTATGTGGCCCGTGGGTGTTCCCGCATGAACTTCATACTGTGCCTGCAACGTGTGTGTACGAACGACGTATGTGTGGAATATAGAATGTGTTTGGAATATGGAACCTGCATGCTTGCAGGTTAGTCGGGAACATGTGTGCACGGTTTAGAATGATACCTTTGACGGCTTTCCGGGAGTACTGAATGCCCTCAGACTGGGCTGTATATCTTGGGCCCACCCTGGTTGCCAGAAGAGTGCATGCACCATGGTTGCAGGTCGGGACACGGTGGTGGTCTCGTACCCGGGGCCGGCCAAGCCACGCAGAGGAGCCCGCAAGAGCCAGGACAACGAGACTGCTGTGGAAGTTGTAATAGTTCACCATAATAGGAGCACACGGCAGCATAGGCCGTCATTACAGGCGTGGGGTGCATGCTGTACACCAGTAGCCACGGCAAGTCGTGTAGCTGGGTGCGAGATTGTTGACACCAGGGGGATAGCCGCTTGGTAATTTCCAGGCGGCCATAGCACCGCAGAAGACGCTCACATTGTCGTCATGTAGCGGATTGAGAAAAGCGCAATCATTGCGGTAGATCAAGCACGACCGTGTGAGTGGTTTCATGTAGCTGAAGCAGTGCCGCTGCTCCCAACCACGGGTAGCGATGCTTTCCCAGGCGCAATGCGAGCTGTGAAACGGCGCGCGTGTGCTGGGTGTATTATACATTGTCCCAGCGAATCATTCCCTCAGCGTTGCGGAGTCCGGAGCGATGCGGGGTCGTCCAGGGCCGGTGTCTCTTCTCCGGACACCATCAGGATTCGATGTGCAAGATGCTGGTGGCAATGAGCTGCACCTGTCGGCCGATGACATACGCCGTAGCAAAGTGCTGGGAGAAGCGCATGGCCAGTCTGAAACAGGTTCGCGCGTCGCTCTGCACCTAGCTCCAGGCCAGGTCCACGCCTGGCATGCCCACATTCATGGAGGAGCCCTTGACAAAGACAGATTCAGCCAAGCATTGCTTCAAGTCATCGAGGTCCGCATCAACGTCGTTTTCGTGTTCGTATGAAGCTGCACCGGTGATCACGCACTGCGTGCCAGTGCGATCCCAGTGGGTGCACCACTGCATCTCTTGGTACCAGCATGCCATGGCTAGCCGTCAAAATCCGGTCAAGAGTGTATCATTCCTTGTGTGCGGCCACCATCACTGGCTTGCAATCGCCTGTCGTGCTACCATTCCAATTACATGTACAAGAGTGAGCTGGGAAACTCAAACCTGGGCTGATGAACCCTTCATGGAGTATCCCCTTCACAGACCCGCGCTTTTTACTGCCCTGCTGCAGCACTGCAAGTTGACCCGTGATGTTGACCTGTACTGGCTCACCCCTCCCCACTACAGATGGCACCCTCAACTGGTCATGTACAGCCTCCACAGACAAAGAAACCACAGGCACAGCTAAAGTACACCACAACGCTGTGTAGGCTGCTGATTTCTTGAATGACCCCGAGACTCTTTCGGATGCCTGCACCAGACTGGCCAATGCAGTCTTCCCTGCGAAACTCAGCCATGCACCACCTCACAAGAAAACCGACATCAAGGCCAAGGCTAAACGCTCCACCTCCGCTTCAGAGGTACGCTCATCCCTATCCGCCACTGGGCCGGCACCGTCTGCCCGTCTCCTGGGTCACCAACCCAGCACAGCCAACCCTCCGTGTGATGCCCATACTCGTGCCCAAGCACATCCACTTCCTCCGTCTGTGCGACAGCCACAGCGTTGGCCAGCAGTGCCGCGCGGCCATACTTTGATAGACGTAGTCTCAACTTGTCTGGTGCATTTGTCGGGGCAACGCCCGGGAGAGGCACGTCGAGCGCCCCACACGGGTGACAGGTGGCTCCCGACCACCACCTTTGATGCACGCCACCTGTCACAGCGCACAGCACGGAGTCCGCACCCCCGCAGGACTGGTGTGGACTGGTGTGGACAGCGGGGGTGCGGCACCAACAGCACATGCGTGCGGCTGCCCTTGGCCTGTGTACCTTCAGAACCGAGGGTCAGAGTACGCACGAGGATGCTGCTGTGTGCGGACTAAGCGAGAAGACTGTACCCAGTCCACAGCCTGACGGACAGCGGTGCGAAGTGGCGTGGTCCATGCGTCGCCTGAGACGTATCTCTCCTCCCCGCCGCCAGCCCCGGCGGCACACATGGCTGTTAAGCTTGCGTCACCACGCCTGCGGCGGCTGCCGCATGCATGCGCTCTGAAGGCTCGCGCGTAATCGCACCACGCTGCCCGCGGCCCCTCAATCCTCTGGAGCACGCACACAGCGTCGGGGCGCGAGTCCATCGGCACCTCTCTGGCCATGCACACAAGTTCGCCGGCGCGACACCGGCGTCATGCACAGCCGTGACAATGCGTGGACCTGGGGTGTACAGGTGCTCGAGGCGTTGCCGGAGCCGCTCGCTGTGCTCGTGCTCCGTGCTGCGCTCACCAGCATGCCGCCGGCCACCGGACGCTTTGCTCTGTCGGTCAGCCCGGTGCCGTTTGAGGAGCAGCGTGCGCTGCGCATGCATGCCGTGCTTGCCCTCCTTCCGGAGCCCCTCCAGCCGCTGGTCCTCCGTGCGCACGACCCCGCCGTCGACGGCGCGGCGTCGTTCACCCTGAGGCACGCCGGCGCCGACGCCGGCGCCGCGGTGGCCCGCGCGGCTGCGCTGGGCCTCAGCACGCACCTCACCGCGCTGACACTCCGCGCGACCCTGAAGCACCCCCACATGCGTGCGTGGGCCGGCGACCGGGGTGGGTTCACCAACGACGACATCAAGGCGGCGATTGGGGCCGTTTCTGAACCCCTCAGCCACCTGCGAAGCCTCGAGCGGCTCGATTTCTGTATCGTGAACCACTGCCGGCCGCTGCTGTGCGTGCACACGCTCGCGGAGGTGCTCCCGGCGATGACGCGGCTGACGCACCTCGACATCAGTGGCAGCGCCGCCGGCGGGCCAGGCCTCCGGGGGCTCGTGCAGAGCCTGCCCGCGCTGCGCATGCTGCGCTCGCTGGACCTGAGCCGAGGCGGAGTGGAGGGAGACCAGCAGGACAAGGCGCAGCTGCAGGCGCTCGCGGGCGCGCTGCGCACGCTGTGCGCGCTGACCTCCCTCTCCCTCGGCCACAACAAGCTCGAGGGCTGGCGCTGGCAGGCGCTCGCTCCGGGTGTGGCGGCGCTGCCGCTGAGGCGGCTGCAGCTGGACATGTGCGGCCTGCGGGACGGATTCGACTTGATCAGTGGCGCGGACGAGCCGCAGGCCACCACGTTTGCGGAGCTGGAGGACTTGGACGTGTCGAAGAACAACTTTGTGCTGGTCGCGCCCGACTGCGGCCAGCTGCCGCGGCTCACGCGCTTGGTCATGACGCGGGTGCCGCTGAGCGTGGGGGCCGAGGATCGGGTGCTGGCGGACCTGGTCGCGAATGCGGCGGTGCGGCTGGAGGACCTCCAGCTGGGGCAGTGCAACGGCGCGCCGTCCACGCTGCGCGTGCTGTGCGGCGGGCTGGAGCGGTGGACGGCGCTGCACACCGTGTCGCTGTCATGGAGGCGCGGGGAGGCGATGGCGGCGCTGCCGGCGGTGGCGCCGTGCCTTGCCGCGCTTCCGCTGCTGCGAGACCTGTTCTTGGGGTACGCGTCGATGCTGACGGAGTCGGCGGTGCCGGAGGCGCTCGGCGAGCTGACCGGCCTCACGAGCCTGCGGCTGCTGTGGATGCAGTGTGGGGCGGGGGGCGCACGCACCCTGTCGAGCCGCCTGTGCGCACTGACGCGGCTGCGATTGCTCGAGATCTGGTGCGCGGCAGGAGAGTGTGAGGCGGGGAGCGGGGAGGAGCTGGTCGCCGGCATGCATGCGCTCGCGGCGCTGACGCACCTCAGCCTCAACACGGTGGCGCTGGGCGACGCCGGCACGGAGAAGCTCGCGGGCGGCCTCACTTGCATGACTGGATTGCTCGAGCTGCGCCTGCCGTGCAACACGATCGCGCCGGCGGGCGCCAAGGCGCTGGCCAGCGCGCTGCGTGCGCTGACGGCGCTGAGCGCGCTCGAGCTGACGCGCAACCGGCTGGGGGATGCGGGCGCAGAGGCGCTCCGGGGGGCGCTGCCAGGCATGGCGGCGCTGCGGCAGCTCGGTTTGGGGGCGTGTGACATCAGCGAGGCTGGCAAGACGGCCGTGCTGCAGGCGGTGCCGGCGTCCGTGCAGTCCATCAATGTGTGACCAAGGCCTTGCGTTTCCAGTCGCGGTCTGCCTGGCCGCATGACAACCCAACACCTGTCCTCGCCGTTCTCCCGATCCAGGCTAGCGTGGGTGAAATGGAACGTCTGACAAAGTGTTCCAGGTATACCCAGTCCGAAGTAACTACCTCGGACTATCGCATATGAAGCATCGGTGTACCTTGTACTTGGGCCCAGTGTCACACTACGACAGCATGCCACCTCACGACACCCTCACTAAGTCAGGACTGAACTGCATTCCATATCAGTGGGTATCTGAAGGTTGCTGACCAGTCATCGCCATCGTCATCGCCAGCTCTGGGGCAGCGGGGCCCGTGGTGTACAGAACGCGGGCATTCGGTCAGCGCGCTCGACGTTTGGTCAGCCCGAAACCCTGGAATGGTGGCCGTCATTTTCCCTGGCACACACAGTGTCTCCGGCACAGACATTTGCCCTGGCACGGTCGTTGTCCCTCGCACCCTACACGACCCGGCAAGCATGCAGCGACAGAGTGCACACCGTGTAAAGATCAGCCCTGAGCACATGAGTGTGATTCCTTCTCTGTAGGGCCGCCATCCCGCGTCCACTCCAGCGTGCTACCTCACCCCCGCGTGCCCGTCTCGCTGACATGCATTTAGGACTATCCCGCGAAATCATGCCTAGTTGCAGTGCAGGTCTGATGCTGCGTATCCACAGCTAATAAGTGCTAGAGCTACGAGAAGACCTCACATCTTGGTGTACCGCACGACACCAGCACGCTCCGCCGCAGCCGCCTGGAACCCTGCACACTGCATGCCACATCTGCCTCTAGGGATCGGTCATTGGCTATGGCGAGTCATGCATGTGACAGGTACGTGAGTCAAACACCTGCGGACGGTGCGCGCGCACATGGCCACCGCACGGTGTGTACAGCAGTGTCACCCCGGTGCTACGCATGCGAGACCCGCATGAGCTGTACCTGTGCGGTAGCCAGAGAGGTCCACCGGCGCCCTTCTGACAGCAGTTCGCCACGTCAGGCATCTTCACGACACGCATGTAGTGTTCCACGGAAGCACCGGGCCGCTGCTCCCGTCAAAACAGAACTTCGGGTAAGCCACGGGAACAGATCTACCCGCATGGCTGTGGACTCATGGGCCCGTCGTTACACCAGAGCACACGGCCACCGCACGGCACCCTCTCCAGTCGGCATTCGGCGACTATGTCAGCACACTCTGCACGCCAGGTGGCACAGCACGCAGCACAGCTGCTGTGGCACGCGGACTCAACCCATCCACACACAGGCGCCGCAGCCCCCGCATCGCTGGCAGAGCTGCCACCAGCTCCGCGAGACCCTCGCCGACTGCTAGCGCGAGTAAAGTCAAGCCATGCATGTGCTGGCACGCCTCGGCCACTGCGGCAACTTCCGCTGCCCCCAGCGGATGGTCGCCGAGCGCAAGGCGGCTCAGCCCGGTCAGGCACGTGAGCGCTTCGGCCATCACAGCAGGGCAGGCAGGCGTCATGCCTCTGTGGAGCAGGCACAGTTCCGTGAGCCGTGTCAGGGTGCTCACCCCCCTTGCGACCGCGGCCACAGCTACCTTGTCAGTGGAGCCTCCAACGTTGATGTCCAGGCACTGCAGCATCGTCAGTGGTGTGAGCATGCTCGTCAGTGCATGCACGTTGACCGCACTACACGAGACACGCTTTATTCGGAGACGCCTCAGGGCTGTGAAGCGGGAAAGGAGCATCATCTGTGGCGCGACCACCACACCCTCCAGGGACAGGTCATCCAGCCGTGGCAGCGACAGCAGATGCTTGAA
>JAUMHO010021701.1:0-20570 GCA_032360965.1 Ulva armoricana
TTCAGTTCCACGCTGACATGAACGACAGGCAATAGGCGATTCAGTCAGGCCATACTAACTTCGTAAACTATCATAAGCGAACGAGAGCAAACGAGAGCGTGCTTCATGTGTGAACAGCAGGTTCATGCCCGCACACTGCACACAGGTGCTGCACAGCGAAGTTCCTAGTTACCGTATGCATACGCGCTGAAGTTCAGGGAGGGGTCTCGCACCCTCGGATCCCCTATCAGCAACGATTCAGCGGATCATGGGTGCACAGGCGGGTGCAAGGCCCACTGGCATGCTCATCTATAGAGTATTATAAGAGTGGCTGGCATCTTCTCACGCATAACCTGTAGAATGCAACTGCACAGGTTGATCTGTAGCATGGATGTTGACAGGAGACCTTTTTTAACAGCCTGCAGCTGGCACCCTCCATCATGGTTGCAAGAACCTTGTAGACCTGCTGGCCGATGTTCACTTGGGTCCGGCGTGAAACCGGATCACTTTTATTCATTCCTTCTCTACCTTCAGACACTAGAAAGTGCGTAAGTATGCACGAATTGTGGATGTTGTGAAAAAAAGTTTTTCTAGCGTGAATGCCTGTGACCAGCTACAGCCCCAAGCTGTTGATGCGACAGGTGCATAGATAGAGGGGAGCAAAAACATGTGACTATCATACAGGCGACCGCAGCCAGCAGGTAAGCAGACTGTGGCAGCTGCTCCGCTTGCATGTGGCAGGCTGCCCTGTAGTCGCATTCACCAGGTACGCGTCCAGTGCTTCACTTTGGCACTGGCACCCCAACTAGTACTATACACCTTGCTGGTTGGCGCTCGCCCTCCGTGTGGTTACAGGGAGGCTGAAAGCAGGATGCAGAAGTGGCAAGCACAGCCAGGGCAAGCTCGCTGACACACCTGCAGCAGCGCCTGTGCCACTGCACAAACCCACAGCACAGCGTGAACGCACAGACACGTGTGCGCCTCCAGAAACGTAAGACCGCACCGAATCACGGAGGCACAGCACTGCAGCTGCTGTGGTGCAGCACACCAATTGGGTTTGCAAACCCAATCAAAGCATCACACACGCAACCCGTGTGTGTAATCAGCCTGATGGCCACCTCAATTACATTTCAGAGCTTGGGTATGCCGATTCTGCACAGCAACGTGTGCGCGGAGCATGGATACCAGTAGAGCGTCGCCATCACTGTCTGGCTAGACCACATCCATGGGTGTGGCATTGCAAACAGTCCATGCCAGTTTTGTTGGAAACAGGCTGATGCAGGTGTAAAATGTAAATGTGACACTTACTCGCCATATCCTACAAGGACCTTGACAGGTGTGACTATGCTTCTGCACTCTCGCTACGGCCTCCGCAGCATGCAGTGTTCCTTCACGAGCAGTCATGTGTGGGTAGCCTCCCGCGTGTTTCGTCAGGGTCCAGAAGTTTCCAGACTCCTCCACATGTGCCTGGCCCAGAGTCTGACCTCCACTCAGACAGACACTCTCGAGTACAGCTTGCCCACTAGTGCACAAGCATGTGTGGTAGAGATGATTCCACTATGTGGCTATCAGAGGATGCTTCGACTGTCTGGTTTCTGTACAGTGTGCTGCCATAGCTGCTGCCATGCTGATTGTTCGCGCGACGTTCCATGACAGCTGCAAATAGTGACCATGTCTGAACCAGCCCAGCACCTCCTGGTATCCACATCGTCAGGTCGGAGACACAGGTTAGTGACACAAATCCCTGCAACGCTCCCTGCACTCGCAGTAGGTACTCACAGCCACACCTTCGCCACACCTTCAGCTTCGGCAGCACCATATGTGACCATATCAGAGTGTCAGAGCTGGACCTGCTCCTGTAATACACACTGGTCAACCCCGTGTTGAAGTAGTCAGTGGTCACAGAGTGCTACAACCATACATCTTCCACAGTACTTGTTTCAATTCCCGAGGCTGCAGTGCAATTCAGGACTGGACTCTACGTGATGTAGTACCAATGCTTCGTTGTGAGACAGTGTGTGATTGCTTGCATCCCGCGTGACCAGTCCCAGTTTGATGGGCTTGTTGGAATTGCAGACACTAAATGGTTCCTGAAGGTGACGATCGGTGCCGTATAGTATCGAGGAGTGAATGTGGGCAAGGGCTGTGGCAGCAGACTCGAGGACTGACGGGATGGCCAGCTGGCACGGGTTATAGCAGGATTCATAATCGGGTTGGCATGCAGCACATGACCAAGCTTCATCACTTCCAATGAGCTGAGCTAAGCTGAAGACAAATCATGCCTACTGCGTGCGGAAACAACTGCAGCCTCTTTGCAGCTGTAACCGCTGACGCAACTAACGGCACATTGTTGCTTCTTCCAGCCTACGCATTGACGCACAAACCTCTCCTGAGTAAGCACATTCCTGACACGGTGGCGCGCTTGTTCACGCAGTGACGTCCTAGCCATATCACTGATCCCTTACCGAGCTGGAGTACGCATCAAGCTGCTGGTGACTCATGAAGCTGTTCACCATCCTGTTGACTTGCAAGATGGCGCCGAGAAATCCACTGCTGTTTGACGATCTGGAACTTCTGCTAAAGCTGATGGATCAGCTTGATATCATGCCGCGTCTCGATCTGGCACCGCGCCTCCATAGAGCCCCAACGCCATTTGGAATGAAAAACAATCTGCTGTACTTCCAAAATGTCTTATCGGAGGGTCAGATCTGGATAAGACTGTCGTATGTGGATTTTGTCAAGTCGGCGAACATGAACACAAGCCGCACGCACATGTTCAAGCGTGAACGATGCTGTAATACGGAGATGTGGGCAATACGCAAGCATTCTCGTACCGGTGGTTCATAAACAGCACCAGGCAGGGCAGACCGCAGACAGTCAGGAATGCGCTATGCATGAACTATATCTGTGCCGCAACTTTCTGCTGGATGCTCGCACGCGCTCACAGCAACAGCTGAAGCAGCTGTGCAACCCAATGATTCATTGAGTATCTGCTGCAGCAAGCAAAATGTTCGCGTTGAGGTGATCGAGGTACCGCGTGCGCAGAAGAATTGTTGGAATTTTTGGGGGTATCCCACGTGGCTGAGCACATGACTGTATATGTGCGGGACATTTGCATGCAACGCAAACTGGTTTATGTAACGTATCACCCATCCAACTCAGCGGAATCGCCACAACATAAAGTGGACCCGAAATCACCACAACAGCTTATTGGAACCGAACACCTCCCGGACGTACATTTCATTACAAAACACCGGAAATTATGACAGCGTCTTCTCCCGTACAAGCTGCCTCCGCTGAGGAGACAGGCACAAAGGCTGTCTATGCAGTAGATGAAACTGTCAAACCTGCATTGGTACAGGCAGAGTATGCCGTGCGAGGCGCCATCACTGTCCGCGCAGCAGAAATTGAGCGCGAGCTGAAATCCGGAACACACAGCTACAGCTTCGACAAAGTCTTGTACTGCAACATCGGCAACCCTCAGGCGCTGGATCAGAGGCCAGTCTCATTTCCCAGGCGACTCATTGCTTGCTGCGAGTGCCCGGAGGTGCGCCTTGCGTCGCCGCTGGCGTGTCGTCACAACTGCTTGCTGGGCATCACGATTGCTTAACACGATGGTGGCCGACGTTCTCACTGCTCCCAACGGCATTACTAGCATTTACATTGGTAGCCGCTGGATAATTTTGGTCCAAATGCTACAAGAGGATCGGTTTCCCGCACGGAAGTGCTCTGTTAGTTCCATTGAAGCATCGGCACACTCGTGACAGCCGCGATGACCACGTTGAATCTGTGATAAATTCAATATCGTGCGCTTTTTACTATGATGTCAAGGCATACTCCCGTCCATTGAGCCGTGTGTTTCCGGTGCACCCGAAGCACGGGTTCCACAATGACGTGTCGAACTAGTGGTTCACGGATCCATCCGACACACACCCACACAGGGAACGTCAGCACAAGCAACATGAATGCTGTACATGTCCACATTCCGAGGCCCCTGCAATCCGGCTGCGGCAGCGGTGGCACAATACTGGCCATCACCGCTGGCTAGGCTTCGCGATACGCTCCAATGACTTAAGCGATTCGCCTGTAGCTCGCTGACAAGGGCGTCTTTCCCGAAGATGTGGTGGCACGCAGTAAAGACGTTCTGGCCGGTATGAAAGTGGGCGCTTATACCGCGTCGACGGGGCATTTCTACGTTCGAAACCTGGTCGCGAAAGGGATTTCTGCACGCGATGGGCATGAGGCGTCGCCAGACGCAATATTCCTGTCAGGTAAATTTTGCTTCTACCATCTGCTGACGACCTCACCATTGTGTGATGCTCACCTGCGTCCATCTGGACGGCCAGATCTTGCGCCCACGTTATCGGAGCATGCTAGCTTGAGTATGTGGCGTCCTCTGGGTCACGAGCCTCGAGTCACCGCCTAAAACAATCCGTAAGACCCACCGCGCTACACAGCATCGCCGTTTCATAGCACTGTTCCAGCACATCCTGCACCATCAGCTACACGACGAGGACCACCTTCCCAGCACCTGCTCGCCTGCCAAGGGCCTTCCTGAGCCTACACTCTCACATCCAAGACTGCATTGGCACACATAAGGAACCCCCAGAAACAGAGGCCCCGCATGCGATCACGCCAGTCCTAGGTGGCCATCATGAACAGCAGTGGAATCCATGATGCCCATACTGGAGGGGGTCGTTCAGACCAGCACGAAACAGAACCACCCGCACCCTTCCTTGGTGCAGCACACATCGCAGTCCCAAAACCTTAGCAGCAGACCAGGATGCCACTCCAATTCCCATGGCCACAGTAGATCCGGCACATAGACCACACGCGCGCAGCTCTTTGTGTCATGAGCGCAGCTGCACTGTTCCGACGGAGCAAGCCCGGAGTCGACCATCCTCTCACCCTGCTGCTCCACCTTCCCGCGCTGGACGTCTGATTTCATTTTCTCACGTCCCAGCGCTCACCCAGCTAATGCATCACCGCAGCTGCCCCCCCCCCCCCCCACACTGCACAAGCACTCCTTCTGCGGACGCGCGCTCCTGCAAACGTACGCGACTGCACACTCCGTTCACTTCACTGCCCACGTCCCCCCACTGCTCTGATCGCGCGCCCCTGCCGGAGGGCCGGCCTGCCGTTCTTGGCGCACACCCCCGAAAGCGCTCCGATTCCATGGCTCTCGGAGCACCGTAATTCAGGCAGTGGGAGCGTTACAGCGCGTTGTGCATGCAGACGGCGCGTCGGCGAGCGTGCACTCGCTGCTGTCCACCATGATCAAAGACGAGCGAGATGCTTTCCTCGTACCCATCCCCCAGTACCCCCTGTACTCCGCTGCCCTCACCCTGTACGGCGGAACCCTGATCCCGTACTACCTGGAGGAGGCCCAGAACTGGGGCATCGACGTGGCCGGTGTGGAGCAGCTGATCACCGACGCACGCACGCGCGGCATGCGTGTCCGCGGCATGGTCGTCATCAACCCCGGCAACCCCACCGGACAGGTCCTCTCCCTCGAGAATCAGGTGCGCGCTGACCTCCGGAGTCTGCTGGTACGCCAGCGCATAGCATGCAGAGCAAGGCGTGCGGATCAGGACGTTGCTGCTTTGGCCCCCGCACTGCGGCATAGAGTAGCTGCCGCGTCTCCATAAGTAAGCTTCAACATACCGATTCAGTTTTCCGGGCGGAACCGGCGAATACCAACATGTACAACCCGGTCGCGCGCAGGGCTCCACACTGCCAAACATGCCAAACAGATGTGCATGCCTATAACCTGGCTGACGCTGGCACCCGCACCGGCGGCCCACTCATACATGGTCAACGCTGAGGTCACCAGCACGCTGCGCAGATCGGCTCCACCGGGCACTCCACACACCAGGAACTCCTCTGCTGTGCTGCAGTGTGCGGCTAGTGCACCCTCGTATGCGATGGAAAAAAAGCCGCGATGTGTGCCCTCAGCCCAGGATCTTCCCGACTGTGTGCAGCAGCTGTGCTGAGCGTGTTGTGCTGTGCTATGCAGGTGCGGCTGGTGCAAGTGTGCGCCACGGCAGGGGTGCCGATTATTGCGGACGAGGTGTACCAGCAGAACGTGTGGGCGGAAGGCAAAACCTTTACTTCCTTCCGGAAGGTCGCCCTGGATAACCCCCAGCCATCGCCTCCTGTGGTGAGCTCCCCCCCCCCCCAATTGTGTACCCTCATCAGCCGGTGCCCCACCCCGATGTTGCTACTAGCAGGGGCGCGCTCCATGGTGATCGTGTGCCCAAGGTTGAGGTGATGCATGGTGCGTGAGAGAACAAAGGCGGGGACCACGTCACACCCAAGCCGGCGCCTTCACAGCGCCCCCGCTGCCAAGTAGGTTTGCCACACCCCACGCTGGCGACACGGTCACCCACGCATGCGTGCGTATGCTAGCTGAAACCAGCATGCATGCAATGCATGCGTGGCTTCGACCTGGGTTTCTACCAGTCATGGCACAGGCTGTGCTTGTCCGCCCCTGCCGGTAGGGGGTGCTGTGGCTGATGCCCGATTCCCCCTCTCTCGTTTTTGCCGTGCAGCTGTGGTACCTATGCATGAGGGAGTGATTGTAGATGATGCTGAGCAGATGCTGCGGTTGTGTGATGCTCCCATGCACTGGTCCAGCGGCTGTGCCTGTTTTGCCTGTGTGTAACTGCACAGCAGGCTTGGATCCTGACCCGAGCACGGCCAGGCCGGTCAAGGATAGCCTGGCAAGCTAGGAGTCATGATGACTCACCACTCGTGCGTCCAAGCAGCAGCTGCCCGGCCAAGACTGTTGCAAGTGTTTCGTGCCCTCGTACACAACAACCACCACCGTCCTCTCAGTCGGTTTGTGTGCATGCCAGAGTAAGCTGGAGTGTCCTACTGCAGGTGCTCTCGCTCCACTCCACCTCCAAGGGCTTCTTGGGGGAATGTGGCCACAGGGGTGGCTACCTGGAGGTGCTCAACTGCCCGACTCCCATCCTCACGCAGCTCACAAAACTGATGAGCATCAACCTGTGCTGCAACACCATCGGCCAGGTGCGCCGTCCACCTCCCCACCCCTGTGTGCCCCGGATCTACCCTGTGTGTGCCGAACCCAGTCCACCGACGAGGCTGCACCCTCTCTCTCACCGGCACCACCAGTGACTTAGAGACCTCCGGCACATCGGGCCAGCTCTCCCGCTCTTCCCATACCAAGCACACTCGACTGTCTCAAACTGTGTTTGTAGATGAACACGTACGCGCGCCCTGTTTGCTGCAGTCATGGCTATTACATGCAGACTGTGGTTCCACGCTGGTCTGCGTGTTCAAGCTGCCAGCTCATTGGTCCTGTTCTTTCGCCCAGATCTTACGCCCAGTTTTATTGTGCCGTCTCCATGCAATTCTCACCATTGCAGCTGGTCCAGCAGTGCCGCCTCGGTGATTCGTAGTCTTTGATTTGACAAAGCGGGTCGCAGACACGGCCGCACCGAGCGTTCTTTTGGTGTGTACCCCAGCAGTCGTGTTGAATCTCTGGTGCCCAGCCCCGAAGACTGGAACGAGCACCTTTCTGCATCGAACCAGCGTTGTCGCTGCATGAGCGAATGCACACTCCACCTTCCTCCTGTGCGCTCCCTGTTTGCGGGGGCTGTGTCCACCAAAACGGCTGTAATGTTTGTAAACGTTTCAGCAGAGGGTGCGCGGGTGCAGCTGATGGTC
The DNA here is from genome assembly GCA_032360965.1 of Ulva armoricana. Lineage (NCBI taxonomy): Eukaryota > Viridiplantae > Chlorophyta > Ulvophyceae > Ulvales > Ulvaceae > Ulva > Ulva armoricana. The sequence goes on from JAUMHO010021701.1 coordinate 7,672, forward strand.
GGCGCGATGATGTGTCCACCGGCGCCCGGTGACGCCTCGCACGAGGAGTTTGAGCGCGAGAAGAACGAGATCCTCGCGTCGCTGAAGCGCCGCGCGACCAAGGTCGTGAATGGCCTGCGCGAACTGGAAGGCGTCACCTGTGCGCACCCCACACCACCCAGCCCAGCCCTGCATAGCCGTCCACAAAGTCTGACCTCGTGCTGCAAACCAGCCGGTGCTGCTGTCCATGCCCAGTCACCTTGATCAACGAGTAGGGCAAGAAGTGTACAGACACAACGGTCCTGCAGAGCGTGCCCAAAACCCCCGGGCTCCGCGCGTCTCCGGCGACTGCCGATTCAACCCGGACGACAGCCCCTCGACCACAGCACCTGCACACGGTTCAGGATTAAACCGTATCGGACCGTCCGCACATCCCGGCGTGATCTAGCTGCCCACTCCGTTGCCAGTGCTCACCCCGCTGTGCGCTATCCACGCGCATGCGTTGCAAGCCTTGAAACACGCGCGTGCAACCTTCCGCATGTGCGCACTTGCCTGAGATGCGCGGCGGGTGCAGGCTGCGAGTCCGAAGGAGCTCTGTACGCGTTCCCGAGGCTGGACATCCCGGCCGCCGCACAGCACGCAGCACAGCAGGCGGGCGTCGCGCCCGATTTCTTCTACTGCCTCTCCCTCCTCAACACCACCGGCATCGTTGCCGTGCCTGGTAGCGGCTTCCAGCAGGTGCGCATCCACGACGCCCCGCCAAGCCTGCCGCCGACGAAGGGCGTTTATGAGACGTGTGTTCAAGTGGGGGTGGAGAGGGCGAGGTGCAACGCCAGTTCGCCAGCACGCTGTGCGCGCCGGCGCCGTCATTGTACGTACGATCACACGGCACGGTCACGTGTTCCGGCCGACACTGGTGCCTTCACACGTCAGCGAGGGGCCGCTGTGCGCCACCAGCCGTTGAACGGAGACTGTGCATGGAGGACCTGATCGTTGCAGCGCGTTCGCCCAGCAGCCGTGCACGGAGCAGCCCACCTTGTGCTGTCCCCTGCATCTGTGCTTCCCTTGCATCTGTGCTTGCTTAGCCCCCCATGGCCGGCCCCCCGCTCAGCGTATCAGCCCCCCTGCATTGTTCCGGAAGTTCGGGCCCAAGATTACCCCGCAAGTTGTGCTGCCGGCCCTCTCTTCCATGCCCCATGTAGTACCAACATTGATCATCCAGGTGCAGCTATACCTGGATGCTCGCAGCCGTGCGCTCGGGTCTCGTTCTTCACGGTTCTGGTTGCGCCGTCTCACGGGCCTGAAATCGATGCATCCTATCTGCACAGAGTAAGAACAGCTCCATGCGGGGCGAGTATCCACCACCGAACCCTATCGTGTCGCGCCGCCGCCGTTGTGAATCCCACCACCGCCTCCGCAGCCACGCCGGCCTCACATCTCGCTCTCTGCTTTCGGTCACTTTCCCGAGCGCCCGCGTGAAGCACTGGTGCTGCGGCCGCGTCACGGCTTGCTGCGGCGTTCCTTCCAGTGCCGGTGCACCATGCATGCGCTGCTTGCAGGTAGAGGGCACGTTCCACATGCGCCTCACCATCCTGCCGCAAGAGGCCGACATCGACGCTGTCCTGAGCCGACTCTCCGCCTTCCACGCCACGTTCATGGAGCAGTACCGCCAGTAGGGGTACACGCCGTCAGCGGCAAACTGCGGCGGGTGAGGCCGGCATGATCAGCAGGCCCGCCGTCGATGGCAGCCGAGGTAGACTGCAAACCAGCGGCTGGCACTTCCGGCTGTGCACTTGCAGCCCATGCCGGCTGCGGTGATCGCTCAGCGGCGGCAGAGCCGGTCCAAGCGCGGGTGCCCGGTGACTGTCGCCACAGTCGTGTTTCAAACCATACATGGGGCCTTGCGCTGGGCAGGCCGATCGGGCTGTCGACCCGCACACATGCGGAACGGGAAGAGGACCTGCGGGAGCGTTCGAGCGGGTCCTGTCGCGCATGCATGTTGGCATGCTGTATACTAGTCGGCCAGCAAAGCAAGGCGATGTGACCGGTGTATGAGCGGTTCATGTGCATCATATGCATGACCAGGAGTTGAGGGAGTTGAGGCTGAGATTTGCGGGTATTGTATGTGCAGATTGGTGTTGCCGTGGTATGCATGTCATGCGTTAAATGAGTTTGTTTGGGGATTGGTGCGGCACGCTGCAGTGAGTGGGGCCACAGTAACCCATTCGGCTGGCCTGCGGACATGTGCAGCACTTCAAGGCACGCTGAATTCGGTCCACTGTCGGTTCTGGGTAGGTTACAGAGGTCATTGTACCCATGGCATGGGTGGTTGTAGGGGGGTTTCTTCAACATCGTTCATGAAGATGTGTGCCAGCAGAGTCATGTTTCCGGCAGGTACTGCTTTTGGCAGCGAGATGGATAGCATTCAGAGGAGAATTTGCCTGTAGCACGCGAGCAAACTGGTTGTGCTTGTGGGCTTGAGGTGGCATAATCTGTAAGGCCTGCGTGATTCGAGCACCAGCTGCGCTGCACGTGAAGTGTGTTGAGACTTGCATGACCACATGTGGACTGGCGAGGTCACGTGGAGAGCGAAATATGCAGTCTGCGTGCTGCTTGGAAATGTGAGGCAGTGCTTGTGCAGCCTGCATGGCTATTTCAGATGATTTGATGTGGTGGGTGCTTCGCTTCATCGGGCTGTTGCAGGAGGCAGCAAGTGTGCATTCGGTCTGTGTCTTGATTTCTGCGCTTCACGTAGAGTGCAACTGAGGAATTGAGCGGGTAGATGTAAGTTGTGATCCTTATTGGTTTTTGGCAAAGTGTCCTTTGCAATACTAACATTTATGGCTTAATTCACCTTAGTTGCCATCGTTTAAGGTTCATCAGAGCGTTCGCACAATCCATAAAGTCCATGCGTATCTCTCAGCCCCGCTGCATTATTACTTCCACCATAAATGGAAATGGAGCGATGGACCTTGGAGGTTCTCGACGCTATTCTGGTCGGTCGCGCGTGGTCAACCAATTGCAAAGCCCCAGGTCACGCCGGCCACGTTGCAAAAGTGCGAAAAGGACGGATACATCGACGCGGTGGTCAACTCAGCGTTGGATAGTTACTTTTAGTCGAGCACGATGCCCCAATTGTGCGGCAGTATGCGTACACGCCATCTGACTAGATCTAGACTGGGCACGATGGCAACCATTCTCGCTTGCCTGCTCACACCGCAGGCCGAAATACGCCGGAACAATCATGAATAAACGATTTTTTTAGATGCACACTGCCGCATTCGGCAGTTTAGCCCTGAGTAGACGTCTTGACGCCTGTGGACATGTTGTTGCCTTCCCCTCGACACTTCAAACTGGATGGCATCTGACCTGACAAACGCCAAAACCACAGCATGCTAACAGATATCTATCTAGCGTTATATTGTATAACGCGCTGCTACTTTCAATTTTGATTCCGCTGCAAGGACATTGCATGCCGGAGTGCTCGTCGCTAGATGTCCGGCGAAGATGCAATCTGCTTGGTGATATGACAACGGCATTGGCGCTATTTCAATCATATAGGTAGTTAATTTGCTGCATGCTGCAGTGCTTGATGGTACACGCCCTGTTCAAGAACGCCCTAAGCATACGAAAACGGACGAAGTGAGCCACTGGAGTGCTCGCTTGCACCATGGCAGGAGTGCTAGCACCACCCAAAGTATGCCTGGTTGAAACAGGTGTGTTTGATAGTCTCTCTTTTTCACGGTCGCTGTGTGCTCCCTGCAAACGGCTCGCTCACGGAACATACTGCCCTAGGGGGGGTAAAGGCAAGTGAGAGTGCAAAACAATCCACACTGTGTAAGCCATGGTAGTGCCAGTATGATCACCATAGACGTGGACTCGCTGTTCCGGTGTTAGGTCTTCTGGGATTGGTTTGCGCAGATATCTGAGCCTGTGTGCAGCCATTGCCTTGGATGTGGGTTCGTGCAACATACGACTCCGCATGCTTGACGGTGTCTACCGTCTGGGACAGACACCGCACATTGATGAAGGCACATTCTGCCACACTTTCCACTGCGAAACAAGCGGAGCTGATGACCCGCCACGCGGCTTTGGCGTGAAGAAGAACTTTTCCCAGGTGACAGCGATGTGGCCTGAACTGAAGCAGACGTTCCCGAACGTGGCAAGCCTCCAAGAAGGTCTATCCACCAGGACAGATCTGAAGCAGCTAAGCTGGAAGAGCCGCTTCTACAGGGGTGAGCTGAAAAGCTCAAGCGACGCACCAGCCGTTGCTTTCAAGGCGGTCCTCCTGGTCAACCTGGCGTTGACCATTCCGCATGTCATCAACCGCTTCCTGCAGCGTGCCATGCAAGAGCACAATGTGAGGGATGTATCTGAAGTGCGGGTGAGGCTCGTGGTAGCTCATCCCAACTCCCAAGCTGGGGCCGAGCTGTGGTGCAGTACGCTCCCTGACCTGCAATGCTTCTTGTAATGCTTCTACCTCTGTGACCTGACATACTCCAGCTTGTGGTACTGGTGGGTACTAGGAAGCCTGCATGGTTGTGGAGCACCGCCCGCAAGTCCGCCAACAACTGCTGCACCCAGCATTGGGCAGTGGAGCTGCGTTTCCAGCGCCAAGGCCCCAACATCAAAGCCAATCATCTCGAATGTCTCTATCGACACATCTTAGAGTGCAGCAAAATCACATGTCCCTGGGTGCTTCACCATGCACAGTCCTGTTCAGCATGTACACCATCCCATCTGATCCAGGCGATGCGCATCGTCTATCAGCACACATGCCATGTGTGCAGACTGTGTCTTTGAAGTGCTGGAGATGGTGGACCGTCTCCGGAAGCTCGAACGTGGGCGACTGCGTGCGCCGGCGTACGCGGTGCAGTTCTTCAGTGAGGGCTACAGCGTCTTCCGTTACTCCATCATGGCCAACCCATCCCCGCAGCAGGAGCCGCACCTGGCGGCCTTCTGGTCAGCACTGCATGCAACCCTCCAGCAGCGCGGCATCGCCATCGTGGTCACCTTTGACGGTGGCGGCAGCAGCGTCGACGGTGCGCCCCTCCGTGCCACCTCCGACCGTGTGCCGCTTCGTACCTGGTGGCTACGTGTTGTGAGATATGCTGCGAGATATGCTGCGAGGCGTGCATGCAGTGCATGTGTGTGGTGCCTGTCGCCCCGCCCCTCCGTGCCACCTCCGACCGTGTGCCGCTTCGTACCTGGTGGCTACGTGTTGTGAGATATGCTGCGAGACGTGCATGCAGTGCATGTGTGTGGTGCCTGTCGCCACACGTGCGCGGTACTGACAGGTAACTGTGGTGATCAGTGGTGCTGGAGTGCAGCGCATGTAGGTGCTGTACACGACTGTAATATTGTCTGGTGCGTTGATTCCAACACTGCGCCTGCACCACGCGGTGCACCTGCCCTGCCAGTATGCGACAGAGGAACGAACCATGTCTGGCCGTCTTGTTCTGTGGCGTCGGTCGTACGGAACGACCCGAGTTGTTTGCGGTCGGCGGCACAGTCAGCGGTCAGCGGTACAGCGGCCGGCACAAATCGCATGCGAGGACATGCAAAGGCTGTTTCGCGTGCTGCTTCCAGACACCGCAGATCCGATCACGGGTGCTTAGCGTGCCTGAATCAGTGGAAGACGTGACACCGAGCCGATGTGATTGCGGCGGTGGTGTGAATCAGTGGTACTCTTGCCAGCCGTGTCTTTGGGGCTTAGACCTTACGCTTGTTCCCAAACCATCACATTTGTTGGTTCTGGTAGATCTGCTAATAGAACACCGGTGTGCAGGGCAGGTGGCGGCGCTCGTTGGGAGCAGCGTTCGAGACGCGCGCATCTGCAACCTCAAGGAGGGCATCACCGACTACGCGGGCGCATACTTTGCACACTGCCTCCACACCGTCCTCCTGCGCCGCCTCATCCCGCCAGCAGCCAAAGCACGGCACAGCGCTGCCGGCACAGGCGGCACCGCACCCAACACCGGCGCTGCCGGCGCCGTGGGTCCTTCTGCAGCAGGTTGCGACCTAGACCGCGTGGTGGCCGCCGCAACGGATGCGCCGGGCGAGGACGTCCCGCTTCAGTCAAACGCTGGGGGCACGGAGGACTCTGTGGCTGCGCGCAACACTCTTGCGCGGTTCCGCGTCCCGGACGTGCAGCACAGCGGCACCGGCTGCGTGGGTGGCGGCAAGGTGTGCGCTGCTGCTGCCTGGTGTCTGTGTTCTTGCGCACTCGATTCCGTATGACCGTGATGGGCGGCTGACCTGACCTGCTTGGGCCCACTTCCCCCCAAGTATCACCACCACACCATCATAGCCGGCCCATGCGCCCTCATTGCACATGGCTGCCTGGCATGCCTAGCTCTTCAGCGGCCTCGCTGCCACCGTCTCGGGCAACCACGCGCAGCCACCGTGCAAAGGGTGAACACGGTGTATCGGCTTTCGACCAGCACGTGGGCGACATTGCTTGCCATGGCACGCTGTTCCCCCCTGGTCTGGCTGGATCAAACCAGGAACACAGACCTGTGCACTCTGGTCAGACGAGCAACGCCAGGCGGTCGAGCTCTGCCCAGCTGTAGGCCTGCCAGAGCGGCGCCTGTTTGGCACAGCTTGGCACAGCTGAGCAGAGCCTCGCATACTGTGCGCAGAACAACGTCGCACGGTCGAGGGTGTTTGTTGGCTCAGGCACTCGGCAACGTAAGCCTGAGAAGCTGAGCTCCCGCATGTGCCAGATGAGAGGTGCACCACGTGTGCAGAGGCCAGCAACGTTTGACGAGTTTTGTCGTTGGTGGGAGACGGCACGCGATACGTCGACATCGGCGGCCGAGGCGGTGCGCCGGGCCGTCGTCGACAACCTGCAGGACATCGTGAAACAGGCCGTCTGCTGCATCGACGGCAGCTGCGACGAGGATGTCATCCACACCAACGAGGTGGGTATGCACACACAGTGCATGCATCCGGCGACCGTGCCCGGGCGGTCAAGCTTCTTCTCTCGGGCCAACGCTCCCCCAGAGCACGTCCTTGCGACCAGCTGTTCTCCACTGGATTGTACTGATTGGCCAACGCTGCATTCGCCACCACTAGACACCAGCGTGCTTTTGTTGTGTTGTGCGTCTCAGAGGTTGCCCCTCATCGGCAGCGCTTTGAACAGCCCAACTTGTAAATGTAAATGTAGCACTTACTCGCCGTATCCTACAAGGACCTTGACATCTCCGGATGACCGGGACCACGGGCCTTGTTACCTCGAAGACACAGACTCCGCCCAGTGTGCCTGCCGGTTCAATTCAATCAGCTGCCACACTTTGTTCTGCACGTCTTGGCCGTTGTTAAGCTGGTGCTGCGTCGCAAGTGCCGCCACCGGCACCACCTTCAGGCTGCGGAGTGCACGCGCAGGGCTTCAACTTCATCGTCGACTCGTCGGACTACGCGCAGGCGCTGCAGGAGGCCTCAGGCACGCCTGGCGCCGCCCCGGCGCCAACGCTGACGGCAGCGCTGCTGCGTCTGCTGGAGGACATGATTGAGCCGACAGCGACTGTCAAGATGCTGCGGCGGCTCGGCGGCGACGCGGCCGCGGTCTCCGAGGAGACTGCGCTGCAGGCGACGCTGGTGCTCGTCGAGGGCAGCTTCCGCAGCGTCGTGCACAAGATCGTGTGCTCGCAGATGAACGGCGCCGGCGGTGCGCCCTGCCCCGTGTTCTGCTTCACGAGCCTTGGGCCACTACACCTGCCGGCGCGCCTGTTGCCGTACTGTGGCGGCTGTGCCGTCGCCGTCCCTGCTCACGCCAGTGAACATGATGGCCGAGTTTCATTCAATGTCGAGGCTTGCTTTCTGGGCTTGACGGGATGCCCGACTTGGTTGTGTTCTTTCTTCCACCTGGTTGGTGTGGATGACACCCACCTGGCGTGACGGCGCATGCTTGTTGCAGATGGGAACCTCGCCAAGCTCAGGAGCCACAGTCACGACGGCTCCGCTCTGCAGCTGCATAGCCCGTCTAGTGAACGGGAAGCATCATTCAACAGTGACATCTCCATGGCTGTCGTGAAAGGCCTTATGAGCGCAGTGCTGAAACCCTCGGTGCGCTGCCCTGCACCGGCTGACAGCTGCATCCCTGTAGGTGTATCCCTGCCCCGCTACCAATGGGACAGGTCCCGATATTTGACTATGAGAAACACACTGTTACGTTCCAGCTAAATTGGCAACGCCAGAGGTGGACACACATCAGCGTGTTGCCCAGTCTAAGGGATTAGGTTTGGGGGATGAGACTGGGCAGCAGGTTAGGCTGGGCGGTAGTGGCAAACTTTAATGTCATGGCAAAGCCACAATTGGACCTAGCACTGCGCCGGAGCCGCCGCATCACCCAGCACTTCCTAGGAGGTCGTTCTTGATGCAGCGCCACGACGCAGCCCCGGCGCTTTTCAAACGTTGAGGCATCCGTACCCATGTGCAGGAGGATATGCTGCCATATCACTGCATCACTCAGGCACAGATGCTGATGCGGAAACGCACTCAGGACGCTGGCAAGCGGAGCAGCTGGCAGTCTACACCGCTTCACTTGAAGCTGAACCACGCCACCAGTGCGCTTAGCCTCTGCTTCCGTTCTCCTGGGTGCCGATACCTCTGGCACCTGCCATGTTGGCAACGCTGCACGGCTCCTGGAGCCCTCAAGCAGATCCTTTGCAGACGTGGCTGCCCTGTTTGATGGGACAGTTTTCCATCGTGGTTGGTTTGTATTTGGGGACGTGGGCACAGAAATTACAGCTCTGCAGCCCTACCCCGCTGTTTTGGCCAGCAGCTGACAGTTGCATGAAGCCACACAAGTGCATGCAGCGAGGCTGGTGTGACAATCACGTGATGTGCGTTTGGTTCACGTCTATCTCTGCTAATGGCGACCATGCTGTCTCGCGCCACTGCATCTTGCTTTGCTAGCGCGGGGGGACATCTGCCTGGTCAACGCTCAAGACAAACACGCGGTTCGTCTTGTGAGCTCTTGGCTGTCTGTAATACTTTCTTCCGTGCTCCTGAGCTTCTGCCTTGGCTGCCTTGTGCTAGACCGATGCAAGGCTCGAGTCCAGGAATGGCAGCTTGGCAGCTGAGGCGAACTGCGCGTCTGATGTGAATCAGAAGCTTCTGCAGCTGGAACGCCGTTGAGTGTGAGCGCCTGTTGGTGTGCCTGCAGGTGTCAACATGTCTGCAGTGATGTACCAGCTGATGGGCCAGATCCAGCGGCCAGCACAGCGGCCAGCACAGCGCAAGAAGGACGGCAAGGGGAAAGTGAGGCTCGTGTTTGTCGACGAGAACCCCGCGCCCCTACCCGATGACTCGGGCACACCTGCCGGCAACAGTGCTGCCACACGCCAGCAAAGTGCACAGCTTCTGGCGAAACTGGAGCCCGTGCCACTCACCAGCGTGGCAGATATCGTGGCGATGTACAGCGGCAACGAGGCACTCGAGCAGCACATCGACTTGAAGGTGCGGTCTCAGGAGGCATACGGCTGCATCGCCATGCTGATTGCGTGAAGTGCTGGATCGGTCACGCTAGCATTTGTGCTGGCAGGCTGCGCAAGTTTCCTTCCGCCATGGCATCGACTGTAACTGCTGGGGATGATGTAGCCTGCAGTGCAGGTCGTTCGCACGCGGCAGCTGCCGGAGGATCTGCGGAGTGGGTACGAGATGACGTTTGACCGAAGGAGCGGCCAGCCGTTTCCGGTGGGGCTGTCGGCCTTTGTGGAGGCCCTCCCGGAGGACTCGCTCGCCGTCGACTGCAGCCGCTGCGTGCCTCTGCGCTCCTACTTTGACTCCCACCTTGGCCCTATCCCTCCGCACTAGTGCGCCCCACCCCCCCCACACTGCCATCCTCAGTGCGCGACCGATGTGGCGCCCTGTGCAGCTGCGACCGGCTGCCACCGTGCAAGGCCGCAGCTGGAACCCCGTGCCGCACTGTTGTGCTGTGCTTGGCTGTTGATGTAGCCTGGCTGTTGATGTAGAAACAGGACCGAGACCTGAGATGTGTGTTACTGCCTTGCATGCCCTCCACTATGGCTCATGCTCCGTTGCGGGCAGGGCCTGATGACCAGGATGCCGGCACAGGGATAATTGCAGCTGTTGGAGTGTTCCTGTAGAACCTGGCACCGTAAGATCAGCTCAGTCGTACAGCATTGGTGCCAACTTGGGAGACTGCACGGATGGAGCTGTGTTCAGCGTTGCAACCAGGATATCTGATGCAACACCTGATCTCGTGTTTGCCCGCCTCTGATGCACCCGCTGGCAGCTGCTAGTGCGACCATTCCCTGGTGGTCACGGGTGTTTCTTGGCCGCCGCTGTCACCAAACTGTTGCTGCAAAGCTACACATATGCTCGCCGTGCACATGGTGTCCTGCTAGACTAAAGGAACTGGAAGTGCACGAGCGAGGCTCGGACAAATTCCCAGGCCTGAGCTCTCGCTGCGTTGCAACCAACATACAACCTGCGCCACCAGCCCTGTGCATGCAGTCTGCAGGCCACCTCCCACGGGGACGTCCTCTGCCTCCGCCTCAAGTTCAACACCGTCGGCCTGCGGTTATCGCCCGACGCGCGCGAGAGCCTCGCCAACCTGGAAGCGCTCCGCTTCTCCCTGCCGCTGCGCCTCATGTCCGACCGCACCGCTGCACCCCCCCCCGGCAGCCCCGACGCAGCAAACCCCCCGCCCAAGACCGCACTGGATGTGGAGCCGACCACCTCCGGCCCTGCTGCTACCCCCGCCGCAACGGAGCTGCAGGTTGTGTCGGGGGATACAGAGTTGCAGGATATGAGAGCGCGCGAGGGTCCGTTTCCGGATGTGGCCGCGCACGCCTCCGGGGCGACGGTGACTGAGCTAACGGGCGGGGCCAGCAGAGCCACGCCGACCCTGCAGTTGCTTGAAGAGGCGAGCGTGCAGCAGGTTCCGCGCCGCAGTCTCAGCCAGCAGCTGCCGTGCGCACCGGGCGGCATGCCAGCGTTGCAGCCACCTGCGCCGGAGCACGCGGTGGGCTCAGCTGCGCCGGCGCCGGTGCCGGAGGCGAGCGCGAGAGGGAGCACGCGCGACGCGGAGAAGCTGGAGGGGCTGACGGTTGCACATGGGAGCACGCAGCATGCAGCCTCGCGGTGCAGCTCGGCGCGGGGTGATCGCAGCACTGAATGTCGTGCAGACCTGCCCGGGCGAGCGGCAGAGCTGGATACCTGCGGCGTTGGGGGTGCACTTGCAGCGGAGGTGGTGCCGCGGGTGGGGCCCTGGCAGGGCTGCTTGACTGCTGAGGCAGACGGAGTGATTGCGAAGCGACCGCGGCGGGTCCGGAGACAGTTTGAGCACTGGTCGCCACCCCTCGACTGGCGTGTTCCAGCAGCAGCGGCTGGCGCCGGCGTGAGAAAGAAGGGTGCGGGATCGAGTGGACCTGCAAAGGGCCCCCCGAAGGAGCGGGCACCGGCAGCAGGTGGTGTTGTTGCGGCGCCGCCGCTGCTGCAGGCTGCTGCGGTGGCGAGCGAGGACCTGGTGAAAGGCTGCAAGGCTGCGCTACCCGGCACAGAGGGAGAGCCTGTTCGGCGGACGGATCACATGGTACCCCCGGCGGCTGCGCAGCGCAAGGCCGGCAGCGCTGCAACTCCTGCATACGACCTGCGACTCCTGCAGTCCGCCTCCGCCGCCAGGAGCCTGCCGAGTGGCGAGCGGGAGATCACACAGGCCGGGTACATGTTCAACGCGGCGAGTCCGGGCCTGCTGCAGATTCGGGCCGCATGTTCTGGCCGCGTGCTGGCCGCGTGCGCGGGCCACGTCAAGCAAGAGCCCGGCGTTGCATGGCCGCCAGCGGGGCCCACGGGGGACGGCGGGACCACTCCAGCGACCCGGAGGGATGACCCCGGCGACTGCAGGCAGACGCGGCCACTGTGCCCGTGCGACGTGATGCGGGGTGTGGCTGGAGATCATGCTGTCACTGCGCCACAGCACGCAGCACGGCCGCTTGAAGCGCCCACAGAGCAGCCTGTCATGGCACCGGCAGCGGGTGTGCCGGGAGTGGGGGCCAGCCAGCAGTGCGGCGGGGTAGGCGGACCTGCGCCCGCCAGACAGTTGCGTGCGCTGGAGGGTTCTGCGGCAATCGTTGCGGCTGAGCGACCTGCGGGTGCTGAACGGCATCGGGGCGCAGTGGCAAACATGAAGGATGGGCGTGGGCCAACAGGGCCAGGAGCGCTCAGCGGCGGAGTTGTGCATGAGAAAGAGGCGCAGCAGGTCACCGCGGCTGCAGCGGCGGCAGCGGGGACCGGCTGCGAAGCCCCCCCGGCCGATCCGCGGGCCGCTGGCCCAACACCTGCAGAGGAAGCAGGGGAGCGGTTGAAGACCCCTTGCGACCGCGCCGCACGTGCTGGGCATGGCGAAATTCAGAAGCACAGCATGGAGCACAGCATGGAGCACAGCATGGAGCACAGTGGAGGGGAGCTGGCCGGTGATGGAGCACCACGTGGCGAGAAGCGGCCTACCATGCACGCCGACTCCGCGCTTGGCGCGACTGCCGACGCGCAGGCACACCCACCTCCATCCACACACGCTGGGCAGCAGGCGGATGTTTCAGGGAAGCCGGGCCCGCCGAACGCACCAGAGCAGCAACCGGTTGATTCCACAAAGCCGTCACCTCAAACCGCGCGAGGAGCAAGCGCGGCCGCTTCCGTGCGTCCGCCGGTCGCGCCTGCGCCACTGCGAGCCGAACACGCGCAGGCGGCAGTGGGGGCGGGCGCTGCCCCGCAGTCAGAACCGCACCCGCCGGCGAAGCGGCCGATATGCAGCCACGCAGCCCAGCCACGGTCCTTCCGCCGCTGTGTCATCACCCCAGCGAAAGCCCCCGCCCGCGCTGCTGGCCCAGACCCGGCAGTGGGGGCGGGCAAGCCGCCACGCCCCTGTGGTGCGCCCACTACGCGCGCCGCAC
>JAUMHO010021701.1:20670-37015 GCA_032360965.1 Ulva armoricana
CTGCCGCCAACATAGCGCCCCGCCCTGCCGCCAACATAGCGCCCCGCCCTGCCGCCAACATAGCGCCCCGCCCTGCCGCCAACATAGCGCCCCGCCCTGCCCCACCTGAAGGTCGTGGTAGCAATGGCGCTCCCGCTGCAGCACGCACCGCATGTCCAACCCCTAGCATCCCTGCTGCCTCCAACGCGACTGCACCCAGGGCACGCACGCCGGCGGCGGTCCCGGCCGGGCCCGGCAGCTGCGCCGGAGTCGATGCCGCGATAGCAGCTCCGGCTCAGCGCTCGTCGCTGCCCCCGGAACGTTCCGGTGGCATGGCCGGGGCGGGGCAGAAGGCGTCACGGCCTGGCGTGGCAGCAGGGTGTGTTGCAAAGAAGAAGCCGGCCCCGGGTGCACACCAGCAAGAGCACAGGGTGACGCGGGAGTGGACCCTTCAGATGGCCGCGGCGATCGCGCGAGTGCCTGACAAGCTGGCACGGGAGCACGCGGTTGGGAAGCCGCGCGGCACTGCAGCTGCGGCGTCGGGTGCCGAGGGCCGCCGGCCGGACCAATCGTCCCTCCTCCGGGATGCCAAGAGCCTGCGAAGCGCGCAATCAGCGACCGACCTACTCCCGCGCACCCACGGCGGGGCGGCGCCGGCGCCGGGGCAGCCTATCGGGGGTGCACCGGCAATCCCGGCAGCTGCGGCGGCTAAGCGCGCAGTCGGTGGTGAAGAGGTGGCGAAGCTCGTTGCTGCGGGCACTGCGGTGCTAAATGCCGAGCCTAGTGAGGTAAGACTGGCGCTGGGCGGTCGTGTAGACGCGTTGTGCCTGCCTGGGGTCCCGGCGGCTGGCGGTGCGGCCAAGGCAGCGGCCGGGATCTGCACTGGAATGGCAGTCGGCGTCACCACACACAGCAGCGTGGCGGTGGCCGCCGGGGGTGGTGGAAGCGGCGTTGAGAAGAGTCCGGTACACTCGGCGGGTGCAGGCTGCGGCGGCGATGAGGATCGGCATGCATGCGGAGAGGATGATGCGGCAGGCGGTGGCAGCGGCGGGCGGTTGCGCCCTCGCAAGGCGGTGCCACAGCGCTGTGTTCCCGCGACTTCCTCGATCGACGCGTGCACGTCCGCCGGATTCGGCATCGGGAGCCCTGGGCCTTGACACTGGCAGTACCAGACAGTGTTAGACAGAGGCGCAGGTGTGCTGCCCCGCTGCCCCCACCGTCTGTGGTTCCTGTGCCTGCAGCTCCTGCAGAGCGGGTGACACCTCGCCGCGACAGATGCATTTGTTGCGGTGCGGCATGCTACATGTCGTGTTGGCGCGGATAGTCGAGCTGGGTCCTGCAGTTGAGGTTGCTCTGACTCTCGTGGTTGATCGCCAGGTGTTGTGCATGTGGCATCCTGAGCGAGGGTTGCATTGTGTCATGGCTGCGCTGCTGCCCTCTGCGATGGTTTGTGTCTGCGTGGAGGCCGTACATATACCGCTCGTAGATATACCGGTCGCGGTATCCGTCCAAGCTAGCGGCGCATGTCACGTGCGGCCGTGTGTTGCAGGAGTGCAAGGAAGAAGCAGCGTGGATTGAGCGATGGCAGACCAACACGACTCATCGATCCTCGACAATACAACAACGCTGCTTGTATGGAATTTTATGTGAGGTATGTCAACATTAAGCGCCATGCATACCAATGAGTATTGCGGCATGAGCTTTTGAGGTTGGGGAGAGGCCAAGCTGATGGGAGCTTACATCAGTACAGCAGCTGCGATGCGGTTGTCCTGGAGAAGGCCTGGGTGAGATGAAGCCTGCAGCGCCTTGTCTCACAGGTCATGTTTATTAGATTGATGTTGCATGAGATGGTTTTATATAGATCACGACAGGGCATAATAACACATGTGTGATGGTGGTTCCGCTGACTGTGGCCTGGTCCGGTGGTTATCACACCCATGTGAGAGTAGACGTAGGTACATCACTCTGTGGTGGTACTCCAGTCGAGAATGCTCAACCGGGCAAAGGAGGCCGAGTCACGGAAATGCCACGTCCAGCTCACTTGTTGCTGCAAGGGGTTCAAGTGTTTGTGGAGCTATGAGACGGCCTTGAATCATGTAAGCAGAGCTGCCAACATTCACAGACATGCAATCAGAGCAACCCAACTCTTATGTACGTAATGCACGACCATTGCGGTTGCGATGCGTCTCGGAACCCCAGTCACTACGCTGCAGCTGGTGAAGATACTTCACTCAGAGCGGAACTGCCCTCTTGGTGGCACTGCCATTATCCGTGTTCAAGCATCACACATATGCTATTGGACACAAGCCATGCTATGCATGCACCTGATTGTGACTACGTTGCAGTGTTGGCATGACCCAAAGGTGTTTTACACATTCTGTCCCAGCACAATCTGAAAACGTCACACATCGCAAAACAAACAAAACAAACCGACTCGGGTATCACACCAAACCCAAGCGGCATCGGCCACAGCGCTGTTGTGTGGTCGCAAACACATGTCAGCGACCTCGTGCCAGTTGCCCCGAATGCCCTGGTGTTACCACAAAACAGGGAAGGGAAAACATGCATCCATACACCTCCCTAGGTGTGACCCATCAAGGGGATACACGCATCAAGCACAGCCTACGCGCTGTTGCTGCTACCTGTGCCAGTCGCCTCGGCCTTCTTTGCTGTCGTGGATGGAGACCCGTTGCCAGAGTCAGATACCTCAGCAGTGACAGGGGTTACACCCTCATCCGGCTCGTCCCCCTCAGATTCCTTGCGAGCCTGGAACTTGCTCCCCTTCCGCTTCCCCCGAGCGTTCTTGGCGATCGTTGACGCCTTCTCTGTTGCTTGCCGTGCTCGGAACGTCTCCCCCTTGCGTGACCGCCGGGACTTGCCGCTGCTGGAGCTGCCGTCTGACGGCGGAGTGATGTCGATCACCGGCGAGTTGACGACGGTGCCTCGAGGGGTCGGAACATCCACCTTTGTCACCTTCTTCAGATACACTTGTTGCCCTGTGGTGAGGATGTTGTTGGTGAGCCAGTAGATGGTGAGGCCTGATGGAACGTTCAGCGAGAAGTATCCTGCACAGAAAGAAGCCATCAGCTACATGGAGCACAGCATGCTCAGCTTGGCATGTGCGGACATGGTCCACGGGACATGGAGCTGCACGGCAGCTAGCCTGGCGACCGCCCCAATCTGACCCACTGGCTCCAATTCACCCCGCAACAGGAGGACATGAGTAGGCCAAGCAAGAATGCACCGGCTCTGAACGGAATCCATGCACAGGGCTGCTCTCGTGGACCTGTGGACGAGCGAGAGCAGCTGGCTACGCCGGACGACGTCCGGCAGCAGACGCAGGTCCTGCGGGGAGCTCAGCTTACCTCAGACTGTGACGAAGCAGCTTGGATTGCCATGGTCACTCACTGGAGCCAGCCGGTGTGTTTGAGTGCGCGCACACCCACCACGCAACAAGCTTTCAAGCTGAGCGCCGTGCAACCACAGGCGCTCGATGCACAACCACAGGCCACACACTCACTACAGGCCACACACCCACCTCCTCCTGTGGCATCCTCATAGCCAGCCAACACTCATGAGGCCCAGCACGCCACACCACACCAGGGCTGCCCAATCACCCCCAGGCTCGTGGCAAATCGCAAAGCCGTCTGTGCCACCACAGCAAACGATCAGCTGCTACGTACCAGCCTTGCTGTCACTCTACAGCATGCCACAAACGTACCACACAGCGCTGAGCAAGTGGATGAGAGAGAGAGATAGACTGAACAAGAGAGAGAGAAAGAGAGAGAGAGAGAAGCATCGTGGACGCGGACCATGGAGCCATGGGACACCTCGACGACGACGAGCATGGACAACATGTTGGTGCCTGTGTGCGGTATGCGAGGCTCATGTGCGACAGCAGGACCCTGGTGCGTGTGTGCATGCATGTGTGCATGCGTGTGACCAGTCTGTATCTCACGGACTCACGTGCACACAGGACCTGGTGTACCGGCGACGTGGGTGTGAGACAGGCCACCGCCTGCTGCGTGCTGTGGCCCACGGTGACCGTTCGAGGCCCTGCTGCACCGAGGCGGCTGGTCGCACGCTCTCCCGGGTTGCGTTGTGAGGCATCACGGAAGACAGCGGCGGGTGGGCCAGCCGCACGCCCAGTGTGGGATGAGCGCTGTGAGGCAGGCGGGCGGCAGGTGGGGCCGGGGGCAGGGGCGCACCGATGAGGATCGGGAGATACTTGAGGATGGCCTGTGTCTGCTGCACGGACGGGTCGTCCGAGTTGGGGGGGGATGAGATCTGCAAGCTCGCGTACTGCGACGCGACGAGCAGCACCGGGAGGACGAGGTACTTCGCGGTGTCCTCCCAGCCGATGGGCGGCGCGCCGTTGACAAAGGGAAAGAGCCACGAGAGGCCCTGGCCGGTGAGCTGCTGGTCGATCGTTGCCGGGCCGCCGAGCGAGGGGATGAAGAAGAAGCCCTCTTGCAGCAGGCCGTCCTGCGCCGCGAGCGTCAGAGCCCTGCAGAGTGTGAGGGGATGACGGGGCGGGAGGGAACGGGGGGCGTGTGTGGCGGGATGACACAGGCGATTGGCACTGAGGGGCGGAGGCCTCTGAGAGACCTGCGCTCATACGTGCAGTGGTGCGTGCTCAAGCAGGACCCTCTCCGCGTAGGACCCGCGCTCCTCTGTGGAGCGCTCTGCTGTGCAGAAGTGGGTGCTAGCAGGCGCTGTGGGTTGGGTGTGAGTAGGAGGGCATGGTGGAGGGGGAGCGCTGCGCATGCATGCACATGGCATGGTGGGCTGCTTCCGTGCAACGATGTCACAGGATGCTTACACATGGGAGCTCAAGGGCGGACAGACATGTGTAGATGCAGGCCTGTACCACTGCGGTGGCATGGTCTTGGCAGTTGTTCTGAACGGTGGCAAGAGGCTGGGAGCTCCGGAACATTGCGGGCAGAATGGGATGCATCCTTCATGGACCACCTGGCCTAGTGCAGTGCTCATGCACCAGCATCAGCAATGCATCGCTCCTGGTTCTTGTGCCATACCAGCACGTTCGGGACCAAGCTCGTTGTGAGGCGCACATGCTGGAATGACACTCCTGGCCGATCATATACAGAGACGACATACCACACTGTAAATCAAGGTGGCTTGGGTGCAAGAGCGGAGATGTTGAGCAGTGCTGATACAAGCAGGAATCCTGTTTGATGGATATTGCAAGAGAAACACTCAATTCCAAGCATGCCTGTGGAGTGACGGCCTGCAAGCTTCACTGCAGACGGATGCGTAGACATGTCTGGCTGACGTGAGTCCCAAAGAATGGGCAAGGGGGCATGTGCAAACACCTGTTCGGACCCTGAGCTGGGTGCAAGCAACCAAAAGGCTCTCCCTGCAGTCAAGCCAGGCACGAAGAAGGAAATGAACGCGGATTGAATTTGTTTATGCATACAGCCACAAGTGAGGGGACGCTGCCCTCACACACACGGAACACATATCCAGGCCGGGTCGCTGGGATGATAAAACAAGGATGATATTGCACCTGTAGAGCCCGATGAACACTGGAATCGTGGCCAGCGTTGGCAGACAGCCGGCAAGAGGGTTGACATTGGCTTCCTTGTAAAGACGGGCCGTCTCTAATTGGAGCCGCTCTGGGTCGTTGGCGTGCTTGTTCTGCAGCTCCTTAATGCTAGGTGCAAGCGCTTGAACTGCCAGTGTAGATGCAACCTGCTCGGCCAGTAAAAACGGTCAGGAGGTGATCGTGGCCTGGATGGCAGATGACATTCTAGCCTTGTCGGGATAGGCATGTGGGCCCACTTCAGTGGTCCTGCCCAGAATATGGTCGCGCACCTGCTTCTGGGTCAGCGGAAATGTGGCAACTTTGACTAGGAATGTAAGTATAATAATGGAGAATCCATAAGAGTAAGGGATGTTGAGCTTCTCAAGGCCACCGTCGATCACCTGGATTATCAAGAAGCTGTGAATCGACGAGCAAAAACGAACAGCCGCAACATAATATCACACACGTGTTTGAAGTGCGGCGAGATCTTTATACGTGCTTACCGTGAGACTCGACTCGAATGCCTTGGCCAGCATATCAAAAGGACCTCCCCCGCCAGGCTGAGCGACTGCCTCTGTCGCCGTAGCCTGGACCGCTGTGGCGACTGACGCAGGATCAACATCTGCCAATGTCAGAAGGTGCGTGTGGAGGTCACTGCAACAAGAAGTTGCTTGTGAAGTATGTGAACAATTCACGCGCTGTCGATGCTTCCTTGACAAGCGCGCACAAACATCCATAGCGGTACGCAAGTAATAGAAGCATACTGGAGATGTGCTGCGTCAGGAAGGAATGCGCGTCGAATAG
The DNA here is from genome assembly GCA_032360965.1 of Ulva armoricana. NCBI lineage: Eukaryota > Viridiplantae > Chlorophyta > Ulvophyceae > Ulvales > Ulvaceae > Ulva > Ulva armoricana. The sequence goes on from JAUMHO010021701.1 coordinate 26,999, forward strand.
TTGAGCCTCTACGTGGCCGGGATGCTGCACGGCAAGCTGTGGTCACAACGGTCCTTTCACCGGAGCAAGCAGGCATCATTGTGATTTATACGCGAGAAGCACCTGGTAGGCCGACAGATAATCCTTTGGGAATTGTCTGCATCATGCTTGCTGTTTTCACCAATACGAGCTTTGTAAGCAGGCCTGATGTCTCTATTCGAAAATACAGCGGACAGCCAACACTATTGAAGCCACAGGTATGGAGCAGGTTACATATCAACAAAAAGTGGTCACACAATCCAGTGTCGAGCGAGCAATGTGCAGAATGCACCGAAGCCTCACGATCGAGCAGAGGATCCGCGGCGGCGACGGCACCCGTCGTTTGCTCCAGCCAGGAACAGGGACCCCTAAACCACGTGGCATGCGATACACACGACCTTGGGCCATGCAGCTAGACAGCTTAATGCAAGGAAGCATTCGGCATTTGCAGGTTACGTTGCTGCTGCACACGTGCTCACGTGTGCACGGCAGATGTTCATGGCGATGCTCGGTCCAAACTGCCCTCACGGGAGAATCGTGCGTTGCCTGTAGCTTCTTTGAGAGTTTTGACTAGTTTTAGTTCCCGCGGTATGCATTTTTCTGTAGCACGGCCGCGTATTCATCCGTGCTTCATCTGCCAGTAGACTGCGCCAAGCCTTTTGCCGTTCATTTGCTGACGTCTGTTCAGCCTGATCGACAATTTAAGCTTTCAAACGCAAGGTAGTGCAACATCACAACTCAGGTGGGTAGAATATTTGAGGATGACTAGGTGGTGGCATCAACGGAGAGTGCTTGCAAGTGGCTGGGTAGCCAATTATAGTGTGCTTGTTCCAGCTAAGGCCCCCCCCATACCAACTGTCGCGCCAGGAACTGGAACATGAATGCTGGTGAGTGTTCTTACATACTCAACGACTCATGATTTGGGCAGTCGAACGAGTCTCGATGAAACTTGCCCTTGGGCACAGGTGTCTCGGTGCATGTGTCCGTCGGCCTCCACTGCCTGCAACATAACAGGCTATCAAAGGGGCAGCCACCCTTTGTCATTCGTGGTGAAAGTATCCAACTTGAAGACAGAAACCACTTGAATTCAGGTCGCGTACCGCCTGCCTACTGCGGCTCGTGCCACTTCTTGCAATGTTCGACCCCAGCAGCAATCCCCGACTGCAGTATATGGGGTTTGCGCCCATAATTCAGTCCATCTGCGGTGCCGTAACAGCCTCAGCTACCAGGTCAAAGCCGCTTTATCCCACGCAGGGCATAAAGGGCCAGCCAAGGCACCTCAGAGGTGCATCCTCAGCGGCTGGCATCCACTGACATGGGCATGTCGAGCCAGCTCTCATGGTCAGCTGGCATGTGCATTTCTGCAAGCCTGCTTCAGTAGCGTGTATGCTGCGATGACCAGGCTGTTTGTTGTGGTTATGACCTTTGCTTCGCACGTGCACCAGCCAGTCAGCACATCCCAGCTTCGATCACAACCAGCCCAAACTAACAGCTTGGCACGTGCACCAGCCAGCCTCTCACGAGCAAGAGTCACCAACTGCACCAGTCGCTCGGCAGTGGGGCAGCCTCTATCTACTTCCTGTGCTTGCAGTCAGGCGGTCCAGTTTGTAAGATCGCTAAAACTGCATCTTCACTCCGAGCCGTCTGCAGCATGAATGTCAATCAGGCGGATTGACATGATTCAGCGATGAAAGCAAAGCAGGACGCAATGCTGAGCAACCTATGTGGTCAGGTGGTGTAATCTCAAACAACGACAGTGCTGTTATGTGAGGCGAGCTGCCTTTTTGCGCCACAGGCACAGATTCAGACGCTTGCAACACCTGCAGTGTTGATTTTGTTGACTGGTTTGTATCGATGCATCAATGGGCCCCATGCCTTGCAAGACACGGTGATCGTGCAGCAAATTAGAACGCATACAGCAAAACAGACGCAAAGCAATGTAGAACTGGTATGGGCTACCAGACTGCCATAACCCACCTTTCCGTTCTCGGTGTAAAGGCATTGCAGTGAATCGAAGGTGCCCTAAAACCCACATCGCACAGCCTATGCGCTTGCGAAAGAAGGAGCATCCAATGAGCATGTCCTTCATTCATCAACCGGATATGAGTGCACGTGGCACCCTCCTGGCTTCAACCTGCACTTCTTGCCACACAGACATGGAATTCCTGATATCACTGTGCAGAAAATGTACTCATGTTTGCCATGTCACAGCTTAAGCACATAAGTTTGTGATGCAAATAACGTGTGCTTCCGGCGAAGCTCGTTGCTGTGACCATCCTTGGCAGTCTAGTCGCACGGGGAATGGGCCAAGGGCACGCCAGACCCGAGTGTCCAGGAGTAACGACACAGTTTGTTGTTCCCGCTACGCACAGCTCGAGCAATAAGATAATTCGACAGCATCAAATGCGGCACAAAGCAACGTTCGCAGAAGATGGTCGGTTTCTGCATTGATGTTTTCATGTGTTGACTTGAGGTAGGCCCTTGCTATGAAGCGCGCGTTAAGCAAACAGCTGGGTTCTATAGAGCCTCTTTTATCGAATGCAGTGGCTACTCGATGTATAGATCCACCCGTGGTCAACCTTTGCTTTGCAGACGGCTTTTTGTCGTTCTGCTGCGGAGACGTCCAGCTCGATATTGTGCACCAGCACGTCAGGCGGAGTAAACTGCTTGTTCAAATGCTTAATCAGATGAGGAAGGACGAAAAGGTGACAATTTTCTTACCTATAGCGGATGGGAAAGCGTGGCAGAGATGTGCTCAGGAGCTGGAGGAGCGCGCTGACCTATCGGGCATTAAAACAACTGATCTAACAAAAGCTCTAAGAGTGCGTCTTTTGAAACTGACATGATTGGCGTCTAACATTTAATTGTCAACTGATTTGTATCGGCACGGCGCCAATGACGGGGTGCATGCAGTGGCCTCGCCGAATTATGTATGCTGCATGTCCTCGGCGATCAAGTATGCTAATATGCAGGCGTCAGATTTCCTGCAAGATGACGAAATGATAAAAGTAATAATAGTGCAATTTTCCAAGGTTTTTGTCCCTGACTGTGTCCGCTCCAGTGGTGCCACAAAGTGGGCCAAATTTGCCCCCAATACTGCCGCTCGTGATCGAGCAGAGACGGTATGATCCTCGTTGCTAATCGTAATCTCACTACAGGCCGATGCAATTGAGAAATGACTACCAATGTACCAGCAGCGAACCGTTACCTTTATACTGTGATCTACACTGCATCAACCCATCAGAGAGCTAGGGCATCACTCGTGTTGATCTGTGAAGCACGACATGAATCTCTTGTCTTGTGAGGTTGGACCACAAGCTTGGGGAATTACACCGACTAGTCTTCACACCAGACCTGCACTGTTTGTCTGTGTGTCCACGGATGAGACGGCTTTCTGTGTCAACAGCACGGATGAGTGGCAGAGTAACCATCAACTTTTGATTGCCTGCACAGCACATGTTTTGGACGACATCTAACATGTGCAGATCATCAGGACCATCCCATCCCTCCACTTCCTTAACATTTTGCGATCAATACGCCCTCACCCAAACTCTATTTACCACTATCGGATGAGCTTGGAGGCCAAACAGTTTCCCATAATAATCCACCTTCTGCTCCTCCTTCCGCCTACATGCCATCCTGCTGTCCTGTACACCCTCTGTTACTCAACCACCTCTGGAGAACTTCGTATCCCACCAATGCCCATAATCGTTGCCATGGATGACAGAAGTCCAAAGTATTCATCATTGATCATCGCAATGCTGGCCGCTGCATCCGTGCTGGCCCAGGGCAACTCTGCAGCAATCTGGCTGCCCCCCAGCAAAGCTCCACCCTCCATCGCTCCATCTCTGCAGCTACCAACAAAAGGATTTCCTCTCGAAAAGCTGCACGAGCACAGTCTAAGCAGCGGCCAAGATTCCAAGAGCAAGTCCAAAGGGAAGAGTTCTTCGTCCCAGTTGAAAGTGAAATGCTCGATGGACACCAGAGTGAAGAAATCCAGCACGAAGAAAACCAGCACACAGAAGAGGAGCAAGAAGAAACGCAGGGAAGGGAAGGTCTTTGAAAACCACAGAGGCAGACACGAGAGCACTGATGAGAAAGTCAACAAAGATGAAAGCAGTACTGCGGGACGCAGCAAGAAACGCGGCAAGAAGGATGCAGACATTGACATCGACGCTCAGATTGTTCACAGGCTCGATGCAGGTGCCCCCATCCAATCAGCTCCCAACAACACAGCTCCCATGAATACCAGCACCATCTCCACCTCGCAAAGCGGTCAAAGCACGTCCGACCAATTGCAAGTCGCAGCTGGCACCCATGAACTCTGTGAACCACCATCTCAACGCAGACGGTGCGATGAGGAAAAGGCCAAGCGAGCACTGGAAACCGGCCTTGTCCCTTCTCTGGACACCTGCACACCCCTGACAACGCTCTTCCTCGACCTCTCGTGGTCCTCTCCCCAGCTGTGGTGCACGGCCGTCGCGCAGCTCCCCACTCTCAAACACCTCAGCTTGACTGTCCGCAACCTGGAGCGGCTCAACATGCCCGCGTTTGCCACTACCATACAGCAGCTGCCCCTGCTGGAGGCAATCAGCATCACGGTCATCCCGAAACTCAGGCAGCCGGGGAAATGCAGCCCGTACCACACCACAGGCCGGGTCGGCATCAATGCTCCTGTCTCCCACAATCTCCTGCGTGCCATCGCCGCAATCGCCCCCCTCCGTTCCCTCGCCCTACAGAACTGCTTCGACACAATCACCACACAGGCCCATCCAGATGCCAACGCAGTCGTGGCAGTCATGGCCCTGTCGTGCCTGTCATCACTTACCAGGCTCAGCCTGCGTGGAACCCGCATCTACGTCCAGTGGGTTGCCCCAATCGCTGAGCTGCTGCTGCATCTCAAATCACTGCGGGAGCTCGATGTCAGCAAGACGGGCCAAGCGATGCAGGTCGTGGTGCGAGCATGTGCTGCAGGTGGCCTGAGGGGTTTGCAGGCGCTGACCACTGGAGAGTTGAGCAATGTGCCGGTCACCATTGGTGAACTGTCTCGCATGCATGCCACGTGCAATGCTCCGCTCTGCAAGCTGACCGCGCTGAGATTTGATGATGCACGCATCAACTGGGGCCAGCACTCGGAGATTGAGGAGCTGCTGCATGGCCTGCCGCACTTACATGTTCTCAGCTTTATGTCTTGTGGGCTGGATGACCTTGGTCTGCATGCTGTGGCTAACGGTATATCTGACATGCCAATGCTGACAAGGCTGGATGTTGGCAGCTGCATGGGAATCACTGGAGGCGGGCTCGCCGCTGTGCTCGAGTCCGCGATCAAGCTGCGACAGAGTGACGGTGGAGGGCTGCGGGCGCTGGGCCTGAACAACGCAAACTTTTGGCTCGCCACCAAGGTAGGCGCCTTGCAGGCTTTAAAGTCTTTGAAGGAACTGGTGGAGCTGGATATCAGTGGAAGCTGGCTGCGGTGTGGGGAGAAGCGGGCGGAAGTGGTGGAGGTGCTACACAGTCTTCCACTCCTGGAAACCATCATCCTGATGACCAACGTGGAGGACGCCTGGGACCATTACATTGCTGCTGCACCGCTCCTGTCAGGCATGCGCTGCCTGCGACGCGTTGTGGTTACGGAGACTGCGTGCGGCGCTGACGGAGCAGCAATTGTACGCACGGCATTTGGAGAGGCCTTGCCAGGGATCACCATCGCTTCACAGTATGATGTTGGATCATGTTGCTGACTTGCCGAGGCGGTTCGACATATGCCCATGCAGTTGTTTGGGCGAGTTGGCTATGTGATAGTGGCGAGCAGATGTATGCAGAAACTGCTACTGATTGAGACAACATCCACCACAGCCGTGATTTTTTTTTCACACTATACCATTTGTGTAGTTTCTGACCACTTATACCTTACGTGATGTAACTGTAGCTAATTCCTGGGTGCTCTTAAAGCTTGCGTACTTCCTGGTGTTCTTAAAGCTTGCATGCTGCGGTAATGAAAGATTACCACTGTCACTGGTGCATGTGCCCCGAGTGACCACTGTATCCACACCCAAGTGTTCCACCATCCTCTCCAGTGCAAAAACATGAGCCAGGGATGTCACAAGTACAACAGCAAGTGGGTCCAGCTGTCGAACCGGGATTCCCCCAGGCACACACGCCAGACAAGTTTGACACTGTGGCACCACCAGGTGCACCTCCACTCACAGCCGTGCCCTCGAGGTTGAATACCTGACCATCTGCAAATACAATATATAAAACCAAAAAGACTACGTCTTCACATCACCATTGCATGCCACTGTAGCGAACGTGATTACCGCAGCCATCTCCTACGGGCCGTCTCCTGCCCGTCGTTACACGGCAGTTACATATTTGTTTTAGGAGTTTTGTCGGGGACCCGACAGCAGGCGTGCTTTCATTCCGACATGGCCCTGACTTCACTGGCTGCATGGATCCCATGCAGAGGACAGAAGGGCTGGAGGTGATGACCCCTCCTTGCGGCCATTTCAGTTTGGACACTGCCTGAGATAGTGAGGGATGTAGCTTCTGATTGAATTGAGCCAGGGATCGGCCCGATGGGCAGGCAGCACTTTAGGCTGTTGGCTGTGCAGTGCAAAAGGATGGGTCTCAGTGGGTGATGCAAGATGATCACTCTATCCTTGCACATGAAGGTCCTGTGTTTTACACGATTCCCCATTCTTGAATCTCAGGGGGACTGGAATGGCCATCCTGAAGCCATTCCAGCTGATCTTATACAACTGCAAACCTCCCGCACTGGTATCCGTGATGCCTGCAATCTGCCTGCCTTGCACGCTCATTGACTTTCTCACACCACATGTGCACTGCTCTGTCAACCGTTTCTCCTGAAACTCTCAGATGCGCCATGTAATGTCATCATGATACGCAACATCGCGCCTGCTTCGTGAGCTCTGTCGATACGAGTTACTGGCGAGTTGGCGAGGAGAGGCGAGCTGTTTTGCCAGAGAAAAAATGCATGATCAACGCATTCAAGGCGTCTGTGTCAACGCGGACCGAGTTCAATTTTCGTTGCGAAGCGGCAGCGACTTCGCCGTTGCAAGCGGGGCACCGTATAACCCCGAACAACATTATAAAGTTTCTCGCAAAGGCTTGTCATTGCATGCCACAGGAACTCATACGCGCGCAAGCAATAATCCACTGAACGGCTGCGTGGCGACAGGTGTAGCCATTGGAAACTAGACCAGCTGAAGTTCAAGAATGCCTCCGGCACAAACCAAGCTGCAGAAACGTGTACAGAATCGGCAATGTGATGCGCTATGACCATTACAGTAAGGGACACTAGCAGTACTGTATGGACGTGCTCCTGTCACATACCAACGGTTCCAATGGCTGCAGGTGTCCATACAGCACTGCTAGTGTCGTGGCTGCAGGTGTACAGTGCAGCCACAGAAAGTAGACTCAAGGGTCAACATCATGCCGAGGTTCAGCATGGTCACGGCTGCTTTGTTAAAAGATTGGTTCTGCAAGTCAGTTTGTTGTCTGTGCAATGGTTTGACCTTTGGAGGCTGGTCTGAACGACCAGTTGTACTTGAAGTAAATAGGTAGAACGTAGTTGTATACTCGCCATATTATACAAGGGCTTTGACAAATCTGGCTAACCGGGACCACACGCCACAAGGTGTGTATTTCCAATCAGAGCGTGAAGCGCCAGCCTGGATCGACAGCAGCCTGGCACATCTAGTTTTGGCGTGCTACGTAGGTATATAAACGGCTGCAACACTGTTCACAACATCGGAAGTTCTGGAACAAGCATAAAGCATGCTCCTCCCGGTGTGCACTCGATACCGCTCGAACAGTAGCACGGCTGCCAAAAGTGGGCCCACACACGGCCACCGCAACCCAGGCACGAACGGGTAGCACTAGCAAATATCCATGGATGTAGATGCAGGTGCACATTAACGAGCACCCAGCTGCACTGACGAGCACACAGAGTCCGAGCACCCGAAGCCTAGCACAGCAGATGCTCACTGGATCACAGAAGCTATCTCTGTGACCACGCTTGGATGCGTGCAATGAACAGCTCCCGGAGTGAACTGATTTGGCGTGAGACGTGTGAAACACTGCTGCCATGGTCTGACACACCATTGCTAGCTAAGAACATTCGCTGAGAAGAACCTATGTCTTGGATGTTTCAAGATTGCGATGCGGAATTAATATTGTGGAAATTCTAGAAAAATCGTTATGGGCATTGTGTCATTGATAACGCTGCTTCATGCCGTCCTTGTTGCTTTCCCGGAATCCCTCAGGGATCATCCCCGTCGAGCATCGTGGGCCAGTACGTCCGAGCTCGAGGTAGCATTCTGCATCAAGTGCTGTACAATACTAACCACAGGAAAGAATGGAATACCGATACCCTGTGCGACGACGGCTACCGTGGCGGTTTGCGCTCGGTTGCCCGTAGCCGTGCCAGTGCTGTCATATGCTGACCAAGAATGTGATAGGCTTGCATGCAGCTGCTTCTTATCGTGATGTCTTCTCGACTTTCATAGGCCAGCCGTTTAAACGGCTATTCGCGAAGCTTGCGTAAGGCTGTCAGTCAGGCGGGAGCCTGGCTGAAGGGGAATGAGCCTGCCCCAGTCATCTGAGGCGCAGGCGGCATGCAACAATACGTTGACGCGTCCACGCGAAGCAGCTCATGTCAGTAGGCTTGACTGATCGCAGTGGCAATGGACGTATGCAGCGTAGTTGAGTGGATCCAGAGTGCTGGCTTGTATTATAAAAGCGAGTGCGGCGTCTTGGAATGTAGCTCATACAAACTGATTAGTACTGGGTGGAGTGAGAATTGCTATGTACCGTGGACTTGAAATTGCTATTGGTGGGCGCTGAAATTGCTATTCGGTGCAGCGCTGGTGCACATGTGGCTGTGGGTGGGAGAGTGGCTGATGCCGGACCGCGCGGCCGGTACGCTTCATGGCTGCCGCTATTATGGCTGCCATCGTCCATGAAAGGTCTGTGAATTTTCCGGTCCTTGAGCTTGACTGTGTCGTCAAGCCGTGCTGCGTCTATCTACTGCATTCGTACACACGCATGTACACTTCCCTGAATCAGAGCATTCCCACGTATATACATGTGGAACGCACGCCAAGAATATCGAACACTGAGAATTCGAAAAGTTGTAACGCAGTGGCATGGGTAGTCGCCAGTGCTCACCTCATTTGGGTCCCCACGCTCGCCCAGCTGCGGCTTTTCGAACGCCACTAGTCGCGTTCTCGACAACGCATGAGTTCGGAGAGCTGCCAGCAGTAATATTTCTAAGTGCATGCATTCAACGTCTGAAGCTTAAGGCAGTCCAGCGCGCACACGCGTACAGTCTCCAACCCGAACTCTGAATGGTGCATGAATGACACCCCCCGGATCCGAGGCACCACGATGTTGCATACAGTTGACTACAGGGTGGACAATGTGATTTTTAGAGGGTAACTTCCATGTCAGTGCATCCATATGTGAGACAATCTTCTAAGAGCCCCAAGTCTCATGCGTGCGTGTTGTGCACCCGACACGTACGGATCATAAACTGTAGATTCATGGTATCAGTCAGTCAACATCTGTCAGCCTGCCGCCGGTGAATAAATGCAAACTTGCGTACGTGTATTTCCCGGGCAAGCACGAACCGGGCAGTTCGCAGCTACCAATGATCCACCACGACGCAGATAAGACGCAAAGCTGCATTGTTCAGACCGGTGCTCGATAGATCCACGGACCTGAGATTGCTCTCAAACACACGGACAGAGTATATTAAAGCGGACCTTGATAATGTGGTGCCAGTATACAAAGGTGCTCAGCCTCTGTCACAGCGCGCGGTGCAACTTCAACTGTTAGGTTGTGCAGTGCTTAAGATTACGTATACACCACTGTGCTCTGGACGATCGCGAGTGGAGAACCGTCTATTCCAGATTTCGCTGCTCCTTACATTGATCGATCGTTACATCTAACGCAAAGTATTTGACCATGTATTCCCTG